>OMKZ01051466.1:0-14665 GCA_900302535.1 Neoniphon sammara | reverse complement strand
TCCTGCACCTTCACTTCCGGGACACACAGGGCACAGGGCGTCCGGGCCAATCAGCGCCCGCCGCGTAATCAGGAAGCGGGAAGCACGTTCGCACTGACGTTTTCATTGGTGGATGACGTGAAAAGGAGAGGGGGGTGGGGGGCGAAGGTAGTTTTTTTTTTATTATTTAATTTAATTTAATTATCTCTTTGTTTGTGTTTGTCTATTTATTTGTAGTTTTTAAAAGCTTATAATCATCATTTTATTGTTATTGTTATACCTTTGGAGATGCATGATGAAAATAATAGACCAAATTTTAAAATGTTTTTTAACTATGCATAGAACAATATACTGACTAGGCTTTTTTTTTAACAAACAAAAAAGTGTTGAGGTTTGGCAGAAGGAGATTAAACATGGTAACATACTATGAGTGTGTAAATCTGGTTTATTTAGAGATACTGGAAGGTCTTTATCAAGCTGGTACAAGTTTATTTTAATTTTTTCCATTCTCTCATTCAGTTCATTAACATTTTCTGCTGTTTTCTTATTCCCTACGAGTCAAATGTGTCATCCTCAGAGTCACAGTGCTGCTGGTTCCCAGGCTGAACTCAAACTGTGGGAAGCAGGTGTGTGTGCCCAACATTTTATACTGACCGCTGTCCTCATACCTACTCAAGGAAGACTGTCAAAATGTTGGCATAGCTATTAACAAATCTTTTATCGCGCCTACAGTGTGCGCCTCCTCTTTTCTGTTCATGTGTCTGTGTCCTGCTCAGCACCTCCACTGCTTTTGTATCCAAGTTTTGGATTTTAAAAATTAGCACATGAATGCAACACTGTCTAGTGCCTGACTCAACAGTCCCAGGTGTCGGACTTTGCCACCGGCACATGAACGCATCATTCTAACAAAATAACAGTGATTGTCTAATAGTGGAAATCCCAGATCCAGATCACCGCCAAAATAAAATCCCCCTTTTTGGGGAAGGGCCAAGAGCGACTTGTCCCATCTGTTAGTGACTTTTTTATCTTGCAAAATAAACACACTGGTGAAAACATGTTCACTGGCGGAGGTGATGTAAAAATCATGTTATCAGATTTGTTTCAGGACAGGACAATTTTCTTCCCCCTCATACCAACACTCAGAGGACCTGGAAGTGACCAAACTGACTCTCCACAGTTCTCATTTCCTGTGTATGAGACTCTCACCTACGACTCCAGCTCAACTGGGGTTGTTGAAAAAAAAACTGACGGTTATTATCACACTATGTATATTTGCTCAACCAAAAAAACATTCCTTAAAGAGTCATTGGAACTGATAATAATACTAATAGTAATTGTGTAATACTGTATACAGTGATGCTGTGGAACTGTGATATTTTCTGGCAGTTTTCATACTGTGAAAATCTCATCCCGCTGCAAACTCTAGGGTCAATAAATGTTGAATTCATAAATTTCCAGTTTTGTTCAGCAGTTTATTAAATATTTACACGACAAAGTGTGGATGCAGATTCCACTTCAAGGTAGACAGAGAGGTCAGATCAGGTCAGATCAGATTAAGAGCGTCTGCAGGGACACTGGTGAATAAAGTTGAGTTGAAACTGTCCAAACAAAAAGCCCAGACTGGAAGTTTCCTTTAAGATAATTTATTTTGTACAGTAAAACAGAGGTTGAGAGGTTGCATTTGATCCACTGAGGCCCCCCCTTCTGCTGAGGATGGACTCACCCGGTGTGTTTCCTACTGTTTTAGGGCGACTGTTTCTCAGCGCTCGTGTGGTTACTCAATCTTATAAAGACGGACAATCAATAATCAATCTATCAGTTTGTGGGCATGTGTCCCACCCCACGTCAGGGTGTGACTTGACAGCAGCCGGCAACCCACTGCAGATCAAACACACATGAACTTTGGGAAGGGTGCGTTCAACAACGCCACAACTCTCTGAAAAGAAACAAAAACTTACACCACAATATTCCAGATACAGGAAACTTATCTCACACAAGTCGTTCTACCATGCCGACATCTAAACAAGGCATTTTTCTGTAGGAATAAACAGTATAGATATATACTCTCTGTCTCTACCACCTCTCAGAAAGGCATGTGTGTTGTTTTTGTGTCCGTGTGAACGCTGCGGAGCGAGGAAATGCTGTGATGTTGTTGAACGCAGCCCTCTCTGGATGGTCAGGGAGGTCGGGGTGCGCTTGTTTCCGTTTACTTGGGGGGCCGGTAGGCGATCTTCCTGCTCTTCAGCACAGACCATCTGTGTCTCTTCATGTAGTAGACCAGAGGGATGAGGATGGCCGAGCCCATCAGCAGCTGAGAGAGAGAGGAGCAGATTTTAATGACTGCCTGTGTTATTGTATTTAAATTGATCATTTTGTCCCGGTATATGCAACTGCAGATATTTATCATGTGTGTGCATGAGTGTGTTATCTGTGCTCTCCGATACTTAGTCCAATGCATTTCTGTGTGTGTGTGTTCCTACCTTCAGTCCCATGCGTTTGCGCTGGTCGTGCTCCGGCTCAGCCGCCCACCTCAGGAAGGTGCACACATCCTTAGCAACCTGGCTCATGGTGGCAGGGGTTCCTATGGCAACACACACACGCACACACACATCAGCATGGTGACTAACTTTCCCTCCAGGTCACAGCTGTGATCTCTGCCTGTAATGTAGCAGCTGCTTGTGTCGCTCCTTGTTTCAGCTGCCAGAAACACAGTTAAAGCTGCAGACAGGAACTCTGACGTGTTTGTTCTGTTCAGTCTGATGTCAAACGAGTTCACACAGCGGTGATTCAGCCTCTCACCCAATGAGAAAACTCCCTGCATCCTGCATTACCGCAGCGCTCCTGTTCTGCTGCACAGTCGATCTTTAGTGTCGCATTTCAAACAAACTTCACAGTTTCTACTGCAACTGAAGACCTGAAATCCCAGCTGATTCCCTCGTCTGACAATTCCACGACTCTCTCAAAGTTTGTATTTGCACATAAACACTGAAAGTGGCCTGAAGTGTCTTTTTCATGCAGCATTTAATTATCTGCCACAAGAGGGAGACAAATCGCACAGAACTAGAAAGTTCCCTCCTGCAGGTTTAAAATCAATCTGATATGAGATTAAATCATAAGTCTTACTAAACACTTCCTAAAACTGTTTATTAGCTTCAGTTCTATAAAAAAAGAAAAGTCCTGCTTAAAATACACAAGTTCACAGGCATTATTAAAATGATTATATCTGATGATTCTGGCACAGCACAGTCAGCTGGAGGTTTCTGATTCAGTTTGGATGAACGGTGGAAAAAACCTGTGCTGCTTTATTAACTCTCCTGCAGAGGACTGGGTTACTTTTATTTTCTGCCACTGAGCACTGGTCGCGGGCTGCGGCTCGCTCACGTCTCGTCACAGAAAGCACAAAGCGAGCCTCAGTGTTCACACCCGACACAGTTTTTATAGTTAGCCTCACACACACACACGGGCGCTCACCGTCGTCATACTCCAGCACCTCGTTGTAGATGGGCGGGGCCATGCCAATGGCCTGGCCGGGGAAATAGGGGTTGTAGTAGAGTCCCTCTCTCACTGAGACTCCAGCTGGAGGCTCGCAGTAACCCGTCAGCAGGCTGAACACGTAATCCTCTCCTCCGTGTCTGAGGGGAAACAGAGCGTCAGCTGACTCAGCAGAACCTCTCTGACCAATCACAGCCTCGACACAACAGGGGTCAGAGGTCAGAGCCCCACTGAAGGAAACTTTAGCAGCTGAGATGATAGATGTTACAGCTCCTGGTGAGGCGGATCATCCAACCAGTCAGGCCAGACTGTCTGTGTGTTTTACTGATTTTTTTAAAAACAAAAAAAACATTGATTCTACCTGGCGTTGACGATGTAGCTGAGGTCCGGTGGCAGCGCTCCGTTGTTGGCGACGCGGGCGGCCTCGGGGTTCGGGTACGGCTTGGGGAAATAGTCGGACAGCTTCCCAGGACGGGTGAACATCTCGCCGCTCTCATCAGGACCGTCCACCACCTCCACCTGAACACAACACAGACCGTCCGTCACACGGGGAGCTGCTGCAGGAGCAGCTTCTACACAGAGGCTGTCAGAAACACTGCTGTCACACATCTTTATAAAGGCAGCAGATTGACTGAATCTTTGGTTAACATCTTGCCGTCTGGTGTGAGTTCAGCAAATTAACAGCAAATGATCTCATTCTCTACTAACCATAATGCTAATGATGCAAGCTAAAGGGGAAAATTTATTGCTTACGAACACGGTTTCCTTTTGTTCCGTCTGTGTAAATACAGAGATGACGAGTGTTACCTGTCTGTAAATAAAGGTAAACTATTTTTTTCCTTCAATAAGCCTCACAGCTGACAGACTGAATGTAAAATAATTTAAAGGGGAAACTTCAGCTGAGATTTAGTGATTATAATGCCTCTGTTATAAAGCGCTACACATTTAAGAAAACCAAAATGTGTCATGGTGGCTTCATGTTTCATTACATTTTATTACAGATCAGTGGCAGTGAAGTCCTCTCTGCTATGAAACTCCTGCAATACCAAGTTATTTTCACTATACTGTGGTGACAAAATCATATCCAAGTAAATTATGAAAACGATATCACGCTAACACAGTGTTGTCGCTCAGCCTTAGCACACACACACACACTCTCTCTCACCTCCTCAGCGATGGCCTTGACCTCGGCCTCTGTGTGCGACACTCCCACCAGGTTTCTGAAGGCCAGGTACTCCATACTGTGGCAGGCTGAGCACACCTGCTTATACACCTGGTAACCACGACGGACACTGCAGGGACAGACAGAGGGACTGAGGGTTAGAAATGATGCTGCTAAAATTATACAGCTGCATGAAAAGTCCCAACATGAACTAACAACTAAAACCTCACAGCAGTCAACTCATTAACTAATAACTGACTAATAAACAGCCGACTAGGTTGATTCATCAGGGTTTGTGTTGTTGTTTTTTTGTTCCACTGAGGTTCATGTAATAAAACTCTAAAGGTTATTCATCTTTTGTGAGTGAAGTTGTCTAATCCCATCAGTTTTATTAAGATGTGGGAAACTGTCTGAAATGTGTCCTCTGAAACACGTCCAGACATGAAAGGTGTAAGTGTCTGACAGAGTTTTACACACTAACTGGAGCTCGGGCGGCACATCAGGCTGCTGATGAGCTGTGACACGAGGATGAGAGGACTCCTGATGAAAACTAACACTGCTTCTGTCTTTTTTAATGTGCCAGCAGGACTCGGTGGAATTTATTTTTGATTCTGCATCCGTCCCTGTGCTGGTCCACGTGTGGATCGAGGGCAAAGTGCAGCTAAAAACACTGAGCTGATGTAGGTATCAGAAGTGTGTGTGTGTGTGTGTGAGAGACTCACCTGGCGTGGTCCAGGGCAGACAGGGGTCCAGCGTGGCTCCAAGGGTAGTTGGGGGGGTGGAGCTCCAGGTCTGAGGCTTTGACGGACTGATGCAGCATCAAGGCAAGCCCCGCCCCTCCAGCGGTGACCACTCCCAGCGTCGTCAGGGCAACCTTCTTGTTCCGCGGCAGGCTGGCGAAGGACATGTTGGCCTGTGGAGGAAGAACAGAAAGAAGAAACAGAAGCTTTTATTTTTCGGTTAAAAAAGCCAAACATTGTCTGATTCCAGCTTCACTAAGATCACTAAGATGCTCAGACCGTCTTCCTTTTCTCCGTTCATATCATTATAAAATTAATACTTTGGGTTATTTTGGCTGCTGCTCAGACTAAGGAAGCAGTTTGAAGACATCACTTTGGACTCGGATCACTTCCCAACAGACTCTGGCTTCAGTTTTTACGCTTTATACACTAAATGATTCATAAGTTAATCAAAACAACAATAATAATACCAGATAAATGGAAAATGATCATTAGTTGCAGACTTAGTATAGACTTAATAATGCTGTAAAACAGGTAAAGTGATTTTACTTATTAAAAATATTCTTGCCAGCCCTTGGCAACTGAGCCAAAAAGATAACACTGCCTTCATGTATGGATACTGTCTGCATGGCGCTCCAGCATCGTGACGTCATTGCTTGTGGGTTTAACATGTACGCTCCAGTCCTTATGAAACTGCCCTTCTCCATCAGCTTGCATGCTTTTGTAACAAGACAACAGGCATCATGTGACCGAGGCCTTCAGTTGAATACCTGCAGCATCACAACACAGACCAGACAGCCTAATGGCATTCAAACTATGCAGGAATAAACTAGCATTAACTGTGGGTTTTTTATTCATTCACTGAACCTGGGAAAATTTACCTTTAAGATTGCTCTCCAGTGTCTCACTAATTTAATGAGCTTAGATCAAGGTTCACTAATAGACCTTACTATTTCTAAGCTGTTCCCCTCCCAGCTGACACTCTTTTATTCAGCCTACCTCACATCACAGATGTTGGCAGGACAGAGCAGCACACAGCCAGCATCTCACAGAAAACACGAAATTCCTGCCACAATCCCTGATCTCTGTCAATCAATCTAGATGTTTATTTTAATCGCCCCCTTCACTCCAGTCTGACACACATCAGTCAACACACTGAACCTGACATGAACTTCAAATACTACCAAAGAGTCCTGTATCAGAGATACCAACAAAACGTGTGTATGAGCTTTATAAAGCTTCAACTAAAACATAATCATCTCTTTGAGCAGTTTGCACAAAACTCACCACACTTCCTCGGCTGTCTATATACAGAAAGTTAAAAGGTACGAGATCAGAGGGTAAATCTGGCTTCGATCAGCCGGAAGTCCCTTCAGTCCTTGAAATGCTAACTCGCTAGCTAGCGAGTTAGCTCACCTAGGTTGGCGGATGGTATGTTAACAGGATTTAACCACTGGCAAGCAATAAACATAGTCAGCACAACTTTTGAGTGTTTGACAACATTCTTGTAAATGCAGACTTAACTAAATCTATGTAACATTAACTAGAATATATGATACCTGTTAGCTAACCTATTCATTCTCCGGCCGGACGACGTGACATCATGAGTTAGCTAACCGCTAACTAGCCGGTTAGCTAAGACGACCAGAGACCCTTCAGACTAGCTATATTTTGACATGTCTGTGCTGTTTTCTGCGACTCATTAACGCCATGGCGATATCTACATCTCAGGGATTACAACTTAGGAGAAGATAACATTTCGCTCATTGGCAGCATCTTAAAAATGTACAGCATCATGGGTGACCTTGTCTTACCTCCACTGACAGCACCCTGCTAATCTAGCTATCTGGGACATCACAGAGCGGTGTTTTTCTGTGAGAAACGGTTTGCAAAAAGACACTCTGCTCTGAACGATGAATTAAACAGATATCTGTCGGTCTACCTTGGGTGTCTTGATGGATTTTGGCGTGCTCAGGAGAGCTCTCCCACTCCCCGAGAGCACCACGACTCGTAGCGCCGCCATCTTCTTTGCGGTTCTGCGGACTGAGAGGAGCGGAGCAGCCTGAAGGAGCGTCAAGCCAGACACAACAATGCACACAACTTCCGGTCACAGCCTCCAAAATAAGTCTGGCAAACCGGTAAAGGGTACAACTCCTGTCACGACTTTCAGAATAAAAACCCACTCAGCTGAACGTATGTTGCAACGTTTAAGGAGAAACAAAGCCTCAAAGTCAAAGTAAAAAGATGTAATCGACAACTTTGGAGGATATAAAGGTCAGTTTATGTGATTTTTAATCACGTAGTAGATCCAAGTGCCCCCCTCCTCTCTCTTTATCTTGAAGGTAATCACAGTCGTTTCCGGCGCTAGCCTGCCTGGCTTTGGTTAGCTTCACAAATCAAAACTTACACAACCTACATTTACACAACATTTTATGCATTGTTTAGTAACATGTTACAAAAGGAAATAACATATTTACGAATACATGGTTAATGCTTAAAATGGTTTACTTGTTCGACCTCAACTTCCATGATATAAATTCAGAAACTGTGAATTTTATCCTTAGTCAGTTTTTTCAGTGACTCTGAGGAAACGTCTCCCTCCAGCGGCTTCTTGGTGGCCATTCACAACATTTGACCTACATTTGTAAAAGTTGCTTTCATACTGTAACTTTCCAATAACATGACCTTGGTTATGAGTCCTTCTTACATATTAATATCAGCTCAAGGCCACAATCTCCTCTTGCGGCCTCGTTCTCCTTTTTAAGCAGCGATAAAAAGACAAATATGGAACTGAAATACACAGTAAACATAAATACAACAAAGGTGGTTTAACCTGTCCACAGAAATTCTGCTATGGTGCAGCTTATGAGGTGGAGGCACTGTGGTGTACCGTCTACACAATGTGGGCTGCTGGTCAGCACTCTGTCATGTTTGCTTAGTACAATGTTTCATCCCCACCCTCTTATACCCCATACTGTACCACATTTAGTTTAAAATTTAGAGTAAACTGTTAAAGAGAGGCACACTCCAAACATGATGTCAGTGACTGAAAGTAAGCTATTCAATATTCAATACAGTACTCATATTTAGATGTCATATTTTTTATTTTTTTACTTTTTCATACTCTGAAATCAAAGAATTTACACTGAAGAAACAACAGTTGAAATATTTATACAAAGACTATCACCGAACAATGGAAACACCTTTATGCAGGTAAGAACCTGTTATAGTGTGCGCTACATTTTAGCATCGTTGAAAATTTTTTGGTTCTGGAGGCTGAAGATGAAAGATGTCAGATATCCAAGCAGGCCATGATAATGTTTTTATCAAGTCATTCGCAGGGTTGTGGCAGTGAATAAGCAAGTTACTCCAATGTGAGATCCATGTGAAAAGTTCTGTCTTGTGCAGATTGGAGTTTTACATCTACAAACATTGCTTGGAAACAAAGCTGCTCCAAAGATAATGGAGAAGGAAAGAAGATGCTCCACTCCTTTCTAGCCTATAGAAATGCTTGTCTGCCGTGAAAAAAATATCGGTGTGAATGTTAGACAAAAAAAAAATACAGTCTAGTCTGAAAGTTATTTTCTTAGTAGCTGGCAATAAGACTTTTAACTTGCAGTCAATGTAGTCCTAAGAGATACTAAGTTATATGCTGCACTTTCTCAAATAAACAGTTCCACTCAACACCGCTGGTTCAAGGTAAGTGAGGGAAAATGTTTGCAAGTAAGCACCGCATTTAAAGACAACTGTTGAATAAAGAATTTATGAATTAAAAATTAAGAATTAAACATTGACTGGCAAATGCCTTTTCCACTTTACCATAAAAACAAAGTGTCTGAATTCTTTAAAGGGGCCAATGAAGTGGTTCAGTGTAGTTTTTCAACCTGGAAATTCTTCAGTGTGCATGATAACATCTGTTTGATTGCACCATGTAAATACAGCATTCATACCTTTGCATTCAAAAGCGTTGAGCTTTCATCATTGAAAAAAACAATTGTTGTCTTGCTATGCCTCAATGCAAATCATGGTTCAACTTGGTTCCATTAATGAAATAAATTAGATCCACTACAGAGCGGATCTAACTGCCTCCACCTTGAAGTTCATCTGACATGGTATATACTATCTGGTTGCTCTAAAGACATTTTTTTTCTGAGTGTCATGGAAAACTTAAATGGTAAAAAAGGAACTCTTGTCAAAATAAAAATGAAAAAATAAAAATTGCAATCACTATTTCATTCATTTATGACCACAGCATTCATGATCTCGAAAGGTCAGGTAGGGCTTGTTAGATTTTGGAAGATCACACAGGACAGCTAACTTGATAAGTTTGGCTGCTTTTAACATTAAAGGTCAGCTGGCCCAGCTAACTGGAGCCCTGCATTAGTTCAGGCTGAGAACTGAGTCTGCAAACATCACGACTGACAGCTGGCTGTGCCGACTGCTGTGCTGTGATTCTTACTCCAAAAAAAACCCATGGCAATATCCCTCACTCCCCCAGACTACTGTCACCCCAAGCATGGACTACTTGCACTTATGTATTTAGTGCCAAAAGTGTGTCAAAGCAGAGAGAACCAAATATTTCTGATATCATCTTCAAACATGCCCATAAAACCTAATCTTGATATCCTAGTATGGATGGATTAGCAGAGAGAGCAAGAAGCTTCATAATATTAGCTACCTCCTCTCTTGCTGTTTGCCTTTTCACTGGGCATCAATCTGACTCTCATAAACTGGTTCTTTGATTCTGACAACTGTGCTTTAATCCAACCAGCAGGATTACTTCTGCCTCCAGAGCAGTTCTGCCTCTGAGAAGTGTTTGTATTTAAACTCCAATCTGATTTCAGTGTCTCAAGACATGAAGCTATATCTGGAGCTGAAAGGGTTTGATGGCAATTATTTTGTCAGTCTGTATTAAATGTATTGTCTATGGGATAAACACACGCTGTTTATGTATGTGTAGAGGCAGGATTATGTATGAATGTAATGCTATGGTTTTCTCTCTGGCAGTGACATCAGGTAGGGATGGAAGAAGTCTCTCAACAGGCTGTCCATTGCCACCCTATTCTGGCTTTCCACCTGTGCAGGCTGGGCGCTTCCAGCAGCACCAGGGACCAGGGCTGGATTCAGAGCTAGGTTGATGGCCTTTGTTGGGTTGAAGAGGGCCGAGCGGGTCTGGGCAGTGTGGAGACCCTCAATAGCACTGGACAACCAGATGAGTCTCTTGAGGCTCTGGATGGTTCGGCCGCGGTCGTGCATCAACTGGTGTTCAGTCACGGCTCGGCGACTGGAGGGAGACAACGGCGAGACAGTGGAGGATCTGTTATTTATCATTTGCATACTCGCATTACCCTTGGCACATTTGCATTTGCACATTTTACTATTACTGTTATTATTATTGCTGTGTTATTTTCATAGTAGTTTTTACTTATGTATTTTTAAAAAAATACACACACTGGTCTTTTTTGCATGTTTTGAAGCAGAGAGTTCATGTATAGGTCAGATAATTAGCAACTGTTTTCAAAAGCATACCATGTTCAGTTAGATGTCTGAATGCATTTTCCCCGACTTCATTTACAGCTATAGCAAGCAGCAGGTAGTGGCTGACTAAGTAGTTAAATAAAAAGTCTGTAGTATTGTACAATAAAGACGTGTGAATCCAGTTCTGGCCTTGCTGAGTTCGCCTTTTCTTTACATTAACATGTAGAAAATCTTACAAAGTTCAGTTTTACAATATCCCCTTTTCTCCATTATATTGGTCTACACTACTATAATTCTGTAAAATTCTTTTTGTTATCAGTGCATTCCTTCAGTTCACGCTTTATATGATTTAGTTTCACTATTTATCTTTACAGCAGTAACCAATAATTTTTATTGGGACTAAAGCTCATTAAAACGCTCAGCTTCTCCCCTTGTCACTTTAACTGCTGCCTCACACATGTCTGCAAGGCTGCTTGAATGGAGGGAATTCTGTGCAAGTCAGTATAAAAACACAAAGAACTTTAGAATCACAAACCAATAAATGCAACCCAAAAATATGAACACTGCAAAATATGACAAAGTGCTAATATGTGAAAGGCAATGAAATCAGATTTGCATCCAAACTCAGTCTTTGCAAACAAAATTTAAAACTGTAGTTTGATAATAATAATAATAACAATAATAATAATAATAATAATAATAATGACAATAACAACAACAATAATAATAATACTACTAATAATAATAATCACCATCACAATAATCATAATCATTATTATTATAATTAAAAGGATATTTTCATTTCTTCAGTTTCACTCAGACTGCAATTAAATTCGTCATGAGACTGCAAATCTTCATTCTTTTTATTTGAACAACAGTTTCTGAAAATTTTGATTTACATTTCTTACACAAGTATTCAGGGGGTGGGCTTTGGAGTGGTGAGAGTCTGTTGCTCTTCAATTGGTCAGATCAAAAATTGATTGACAAGCTATGGAGAAGTTTTGTCACACCCACAAACAATCTGACTGGACAGAAACCAGTCAGTACTGGTCACTTTCCGAAAGGAGACTGATCAAGTCATTTCCATCCACTTCATCATGTAGTTTCTGATGGGATATTTCAACTCGAACTGGAATAACTCTGTCCTACATTTTCATTGTCATTGTCAGCATAATGGTTTTGTAATGACTTTGTGACCATAGGTTGTAGGTTAGAATCCCCAAGGGTTAAAAAAAATTATTATCATTACAATTTAGCTTTAAGTACTTTGGGTTCGGATTGGTATCATCAGTTTCCAATACTGTTTTCAACATATTTGAATTCGGTCCATACAAGCAGCCAGCAACTGAACTATCCTATAAAAAACATGAAGACCACAGATGATAACAAAGAATAGAACCTGAAAAATAGTTTGATTTGAAAGAAAGAAATTGGATGCACATTCCATTAGCTTAAATAAAATCCACTCACCTCTCATTCTCCTGACACTGGCCAACTGTAAGGACAACAAGAACCATGACAGCAAGCCAGCAGAGAGGCTTATGAGGCACCAGCATTTTCTGTTATCCAAACACTAAACAAATAAACAGAAAGTAACAATTCAAATACTAATTCATAAATTCATGAATTAATTAAAAACAAAACTGTAGTAATGCAGGAAGCGCTGAACAATATTTTATGAGATTTCATCAAGTCTGATTAACATTTATTAAATGTCCAAAATGTCTCTGAAAACCCTTAACATCTTTTTATTTTACACCTCTATTATAAATACAGTCTTATGGTATTACATTTTACCGGTCTATTAACTATAATGCTAAAAAATAAATAATTGCATTGTGGAAAAATACACATTAAAGTAATTATATTGTGATCTGCGAACTGCTAGTTTCTTGGTAATTCTGGTGATCAGGTACTTACATCGTCCCTGTCGCTGACAGGTCGTACAGCTCCCTGATGAGTGGACAGTTAACTGGCTGCAAGTATGACCTCAGACCTTTTATAGACCCCTGACACACACACATACACACACACACACACACACACGCCCACGCACACACACACATACACACACATACACACATTATCTTAGCGTTGAATGCACAAATCCATTCAACAATGCCACAGGCTTTGCAACAGACACAAGTCAGGCATTTGATATGCTAATAGCAGAAATGCCAGCACAATAATCTTTCTGACATTTGGATTTTGGAGTCTGTAGAAAGAAAAAATAAGCATTCTTGCATTCTTTAGTCTATTTATGAAGGTATAATTGCATAGCACTTGCTATATTTAAATTTTATAGTCGAGGTTGCTTACATTTTCTGAGATACTGTTTACATAATCAGATGTTTTCAAAAGGAGGGAAATTCTATTTCCTGGACGGATTATTATTTTTCTATTTTCTGGCATAATCCTTCCATTCCTTTCAGAGAGATTCAAGCATCTGACAACTGAGCGTTTTGAAAAGGGAGCTGTGTCATAGGACTGCACCCACCTCATTGACTTGGTGGGTGGTGCAGACGTAACACCAGCTAGCATCTGTTGGCTTCAGGGAATGACTCGATATGGACATCTTAGCCAACTTGGATGTCAGCAAACTGTCGATCAGGGTTGAAACTTTTCTTAACATACACACTCCTGTCTCTGCTTAAGACTCTTGTTGCCTGGAGCTGTTCTTTATAGCTCTGTAACATTGCAGCTCCCCTCTATGAATCACTGTGGAGTCACCTGTTACCATGGCACTAACTCCAGTCACCACTGGAAATGCCAATGTCAACTTGACAACACCTTCCAGAACGGGTTTCCATGAGAAAGAAATGCAGGGTGGTGTTGGCGGCCTGTGGGGGCGGGATGGAGGGATGGATAAAAGATAAGAAATGGAGATGGACAGGGTGGATGTGGAGATGAAAGGGAGAAATAGTGGCAGAGCAGAAAAGGAGGAGTGCTGAAAGACAAAAAAGAAGTGTGAGTAACGAGGTGACTGATTACTGCATGTCGTATACCACTGCATTCTCAAACAAGGCTTTTGCAGGATTATGTTGGTTTTAATAAGGTTTTGCGAACCTTCATATGGCTTTCTATTCACAGTATAACACCCAGCTTTATGTTGTCAGAAAATTAAAAATAAATCCCTTTTAGTTCCCAATCAATCCAGACAAGGGTTAAACTAACATTGTCCTGTTATTTAAAACAGAACCTGGTCCAGTCAGTTTGCGCCACTTCTGATATGATGGGTTTGATGCAGTGTGATCGGTTACATTATTGTAGAACTGATGAATACGTCTCTGGATGTCTGTGGGAAGCCTTTGACCTGAATCTGTACTGAGACATTTGATCGGATTCTATGCATGTATGCGTTATTATTATGTTTGTTTCAGCAAAGCACACTTATGTATGGGAAGCCGTTTAGGCCAAAACTGAATACTTTACTTGCATATACATACTGGTAGTAAGCACAGAATCAGATCTCAGAAATCTTATTTTAACTTAATACATTTACATTACATTTTTACATAACTTTTTATGTAGCTTTCGTGGTGCTGAGTAAAATAAATAAGGGGAAAAAACAGAGACAATAGAAGGTGAAGTCTCTATTGCCTTCACCGTTTCGTGCAGTTTCGTCTTCATCAGTGTATCTTGGGGTTAAAGATAAAAATGTTTTTGATGGGGTTCATTGTTATTGTTACATTTATTGTGGGGGGCTATTAAAAAAAGTGGTTACCAGACAGTCAAAGAGAACTCTTTTAATTCTTGATGTTTTGAATAATTTGTCAGATTTGCTCCATCTGTGTCTTGAAATACCTCTGTGATT
>OMKZ01051465.1:0-11427 GCA_900302535.1 Neoniphon sammara | reverse complement strand
CTGTGTGCATTAGCATTTTCCCATTAAACACTGACCTGACATCGGTTGGTAGGAGCAACACATGCAAAAGCTTTCATGAACTGGCTTTAGGTTAAATCACTATTATGTTTCATTGATCAGCAATAGAGATTGGAAAAACTGACACTTACTCCCGTAAAAAGGTTGCTTTTTGATTATTTTAAAGACAAAGTAGAAGAGCCATGGAGAGGTACCAGTACTAATTGGGGATAATTAAAATAATAATAATTATAATTAAAAATAATTGGGGATAAACAATCAAATATATCAATTAAAAAAATCGACCAAACTTAATTTGTATAGCACATTTTGCACCATTAAATGCAACTCAATGTTCTCTTCAGTTAAAACAGAACGTTTAAGAGAGGAAAAAAGGACAGTAAAACAGATAAACGTCAAACTAGCCACACAAATGTGTTGAAAATGACACGTCCTTTTTAAGAGTGAAGCTACAAGCTTCTTATGACATTCTGAAAGCCGATATGTCAAAATATCACAGGGTTACTCAGGCAAGACAGGTAGTTTTCTCTGAAGTTATTTCAATGAATTTTGCCTCTGCCCCAGGGCCCTTTTCAAGATGGCTGTTGTCAAGGAAATAGCAAAAGTTTGTCCTTGGTCGTGTCCCAGGGGGATTTTCTGCCATTTCTGTCTCTCCACCTCTCCACCCCAAGCCTCATGGCAGTCCCTCTCTCTCTCTATCCCTCACACACACACACACACACACACACACACACCTATATATATGCAAATTTCAGCGCGCACACAGGAGATAAACATACACGTTCGCAAATGCATGTAAAAGAGAAATGGCTTCGCATACTAATCTCAACATGTGCCAAGTTTATTTATGCGGCACTTCATCACAGAGCGCGTCTCGAGGGACAAGGCTACCTTGATTGAACTAATCAAGAATCAATCAGCAAACAAAATGATGCAATAAAATATGCAACAAAGTAAAACTCGAGGAACAAAACAAAACATTTTGGAGAGACATAGCAGGCTTTATAACTTGCTTAGCTGAGTCAAGTCGACCACCGCCAAGCCTGAAGGCACAGTTCATCCTAAATCAACTAATCAATCAGTCAATCAATCAATCCATCCCTCTCCAAATCACACAGAGAGTACTTGGATGGATAGATTGCAGTTGTACACCAAACATTTACAGCTCATTATCTGTTGCTTTGATGTAATTTTAAACTTCTTGCAAGACACTTTGTAAGACTCTTGAGGCATAAAATAGCACAAACACATCATCATTTGTTGTGTAGCACTGATTGGTCCACCGGTCCAGGAGTGGTGTATGTTTCCATGGTTTCCATTCGTATTTTTGTGTTATTGTAATTTCAAATGGTTTTGAGAAGCAGGCAGAGGAGTTTCAGATATACCCTCACCTTAGTCTCTCAAGCCAGACTGTCTCCTCCACAATCTTCGAAAGCTCCATAAATCAGCCTGTAATTCAGCCGTTTTCAACTAATCATGAAAGAGTGTTCACCAAAATGTATTCCCCTGGGAAACAACCGAGGCAGCTAGCTAGCTAGCATGGATGATATGCTAATGAAACCGGTGATAGAAGAAACCGAAAGACGTAAAAGATGTCTCCACGGCGAGGAGGAACCTTGCTTGTCATGGAATGAATTTTGCACATTTCTGAAAGAGATGAATGGAAGATATTTTTTCCATTTCTGCTCAGCAGCTTGCTAGGCTTTGAGTAATTTGGTTTCCAGTAGGAGTTATTTACACGTCTGCACAGGGGATACAGAAGTAAGGAAATGATGGGATATATCCGCCTTATTTTGCTACTCATTTTCAGCAAAGTACAGACTGTTAGGCAGAAGCATTTGAAAATTGCAGGAACCCAAAAGTCTGACTTGAGAGACTACTCTCAACTCTATAATTCATGTAGAGCAGATCATAAAGATCTTCAGAAATTCTTTAAAGAGACATGCAGCCATAACAAAACGGCTGAGTCAACGTGGTCCACTTTCATCATAGTCTCAATGCCATTGAGTCCACATGGTCCACATTTAACCATGTGTGCTGTTTGGATCAGGGCTGTAACTCCAAGGCTGAGATAGTGAGAAGTGGTCTGCATTGCCATGGCACCAGACAAATCCCACATCACATATTGCGCACTTCCGTGTTGCCATAGGAACAACAAAAGTTGATTTTGAACGTTAACTTGAGCTGCCACTTCAGACGTGGCTGATATAAATCCTGCCTTGTCAGATTCAGATGATTGTGAGAGCCATTGCGCCGCTTCCAAACCATAGCAAACAGTTCACACACACACACACACACACACACACACACACACAGAAAAGAAAAAAACACATCTTGGTGATTGGCAGCATGCTGGATGTTCTTGTGTTTTCAAAAGAAAAACATAAAGTGCCACCCATTGGGCCTGCAGATGGAACTTGGTGACTGGATCTGAATTTCCCCAAATTTTGCTTACTTCTGTTTTGTTTTTTTTTGTTTTTTTTGTGCTTATTTCTGGATGCACTTAACATGCTGTCCAACTGCTCTTCCTGTGTCCAATGAAATAAAGTTGTGAATGAGGAATAACCCCACCCCTCACCCCCCAAACCAACAAACTGGTAGTGAGAGACTTTTGCTGGAGGAAATTAATTTAGATGTAAGATGTAATGATTTTTGGCAGCGCTGTTACAATATTCTGTTGACCTTCATTTTCAGAGGGACTCGTTTATAACCTATGAGACATTTCAAAATGTTATATAAAATGAACTGAATCACTGCACATTAACAGTCACAAAACACCATTTAATGGGTCATTTTTTTGTAATCTTCGTGCACACAAATGATCAAACTTCTTCCTTCTGAGGATCACTTTGCTGTCGAGTAATGCTTCTCCAGTCATATTTTACAGTTTGCTGTTGCAGTTTTCTGCCAGCTGGTAATTTGAGAGTGAAGACAGCGGGAAGGGATGGACTGGAGATGGGAGAAAGTGAGAGAGACCATATTTGAAGACTCATGTCAAACCCAATCAAAGAGAAAGACAATTTGAAAATGTGTGAGGCTTACACTGCAAAAATATCTAGAGTCGTGTGGTCTCATATTCAGTCTTAAAATTTTGTTTTTCTGAAAACAAGTGAAAACGTATTATGTTGAAACAAAGCAGAATAAAGCAGATCGGCCCATTAGTATCAAGAAAATGTCACTTGATTCACGAAACTAAACAAGTTGATTAGCATTGGAAACAATTATCTCAACCCAATCACATCACGTTTTCACTTATTCTAAGAAAAATAAGTCTTCTTTGACTGAATGCGAGACTAAATGACTTGTTAAGATGGAGAGATTTTGCAGTGTAAAATGTATGAGAGATAAAAATGCTGTGTGCACAAGGTTGTGTGTGTGTGTGTGTGTGTGTGTGTCTGTGTCTGTGTTGACCAGATGTTACCAGACATTTTCTGTCGAGAGCCTCCCAGTGACTAATGTCTGCGATTACTATGTCTGTGTTTGGATGCCTTAATTTGTTCTCTGTCTCACACACACACAAACACACACACACACACACACACACAAACCTCCGACCAACTAATTTTCACACCCTGCATCTAATTAAAATGTGAGAGGAGCCTTTACGAGTTGTGTTGACGTAAAGACGGTCCCCTCTGACCCAATTCAATGCACAGGTAGGGCAGAGTAACTTTCACTGTTGCTTTAATTGGGGCACTGTGTCTAATTGTGTTGCAAACACCAAAGGCTGCTGTCTCTGGAGACGTTATGGTCTTTTTACAGCTGCAGATAAGAAATATTTCAGCTGCTGCAACATAAATGGACTTTTATGGGTGCTTTTTTGGTGTTTATGTACATTTGATTGTGCCCCTAAACCTGCGTGACAGTTTGTCAGCATCCATTTGGCCTCTGCTTTATCTTTGTGACTCGCAAAAGCTCCCAAGGATGATAAGGTTAAGCTAAAAATAATATTTTCCCACCCTCTATCCCAGCTCCTGTCTCTCTCTCAAACTCTATTCCACACTCACTCTTTTTCAATTCCCCTCTCTTTGTCTCTCCATCTCATCATCCTCTTTCTTTACTCCCTCTGTGATTATCAGTTTCCGTTGCTCTCCCTCTCCCACTGCACTCCTCTTTCCACTTTGCGCAGCATCTCCAGACCCACACTCCTCCCACTTTCCTCCTTCTTCCACCTCTCTTTGGCCTCTCTGCTAATTAACTCTCCTGCCATCTTCCATTTAGAGATGAGAGAGGTGGCATTTAACCTTTCCCACCCCCCATGGGAATACAGCCGTTTCCATCCACAACAACAATCACCAGCCGACTGTGCCCGATCTCTGCTTTTCAACAGGCTTAAAGGAATATGTTTTGGGCAAAATACCCTTTTTTCTGACTTACCCAGACTGAGACAAGATGTTCGATGCCATTTTCACCTCTGTACGTCCACTGGTTAAGTTCCTATAGATAGCATTTCATGTTAGCTTAGCATAAAGACTTGAAGTCTACAGGAGTCATTAGCCTACCTCTGTCAAAGTTAAAAAAAAATAAACCTCACAGCAACTCTTAAGCTGTCTTATTTACACAGTGTATCATGTGCATTTGAAATACACATCTTGGAATTAAAACAAAACAAAACAAACAAACAAAAAAAAACAATTCTTTAAGGAGAAGTTAGATGGTAGGAACTATAACTGCTGAACACAGTTCCTATCATCTAACTTCTAAAACGTCTCTCGTTTTTTTGTTTTTTTGCAAGATGAGTATTTAATTACCGTGTAATACACCATACATTGTGTTAATAAGACAGCTTCAAAGTTGCTGTAAGCTAGGCTAATGACTCCTGTAGACTTCAAGTCTTTATGCTAAGCTAACACAAATATTACTCATAGGAACTGAAGCAGTAGACATACAGAGGTGAAAATGGTATCAAACATCTTGTCTCTGTCGGGGTAAGTAGGAAGAAGGGTATTTTGCCCAAGATGCTGAAGTATTCCTTTAAAGGTAAACATAAGGCAGGTGCGTATGTAGCTAATCTTAATTATAATCTAGCCATTTTCCCTATTATCTCATGCACTATCGTAACTTGAACTCTGGTAGCAACATTATATTCTGCTGCCATTAAAATTTGCCAAGTTAAATACACTTTCTTAGCTTGACTTTTTTTTTTTAATTCAGATACACTTTTAGCTCACTTTTAGCTTTACAGTTTTTTTCTCCAAGTGTGTCAACACAACTTTTTGGAGGAAAGAATTTCCTTTTGACCTCTATCTGCGGTGGTCTCAAGGGGAAAAAGGCAAACTTTTCGTTGGGTCAAAGTGATTGAATTGACCCAGCTGGTGGGTTACTGATCATAACCCAGCAGCTCAGCCAGCGCTGTGGCTGAGTGAAATGACCCAATACAGAAGAAACAGCCCACAACAATGACCGCAGAGACTTAACCCTGCAGTTGGTATAAAAAAAAGGCGTTTTTCAACACACACTCATGCACAGAGGAATGTAGGAATGAAGGTAATCATGTGTAGCCTAAACATATACTCTTTCGCACCTGTGCACACATAAATTCACATGCTTAAACATTCAGAGACACACAGGGAAATGAGAATGGACGGCGCATACAAGAACATGCACACATCTGTACACACACACACACACACACACACACACACACACAAATCTGCCTCTTCTCACCCTTTTCACTATAATGCGGACAGACCTTAGGCCCTGAGGGACAGATGATTGTGTTTATAACAGCATCACTGTCAGACTGCAGCCCGGTCTCCATATTTGCTGCTACGACACAATTGTGCTTGTGCAGTAGTGAAATACCCTCTCTCTCTCACACACACACACACACACACGCACACCCCCTCCCCCCAAGGCCGCGTCCTGCATGGCATCCTTGCTATGACCTCCTGTTATTCTGATTATGTCATTGGAGAAGCGTGGCTATACTGTCACGGGTTTGAAGTGTGAGCTTGAAACCAGAAAGGCTCGAACCTTGGCGGAGCAGCAAAGGTGAGTGAGTACAGATGCTGCTTCAGCGGAGCAGCCACGGGTCGATTCATGTTTTAAGTGAACAAGTCACATCAAACGGTGAGTCAAAGTTTAAAATCATTCCGGATGGCCTTTTAGTTAAAAGGCGGTGTGATGCACGTGATTAAATGTGATTAAACTTGTTTGTTTGGTGGGTCAGTTGCTGGTGTAAGGGGAAGTAGCTCGGCTGCCATATTGGATTTCATTGTAGACTGAACCAGCCATTCACATGTATAGCTGAAATTTGTTTTGCTCAGTGGTTTAGCAGTTCACATAAAGGATAAGTTCGGTATTTTTCGACCCATGCTGTATTAAAATGTTGATTCCCGTCATTTGTAATCGTACATAGCACAATCTCACCGCTAGCTTTAGTGATGAGAAACTTACCGCTCTGCTGCAGCTTCCTCCTTCCTCCTAATGGGTTTAAGGCCAAGAACAAGTGTCCTGTTGAATCAAATTTGTGTATCATTGACTTTAGGCAAAGTGTCTGACAGTATTGATTCACTACTGTTGGATGGCCTACAAGAAACAGTCAATGGAATAAGTCTTTTCTGTACTACAGTGTAGTGGCTCAGTGGTCAGCAGTAGAAAACTGGTTGCACTGGGCAGCTTGTGTAATGCTCCATCTCTTTGCAGCTGTTCCCCAGGGCCATGGCTGTTAAGAGCATGTTCATGGTCAAACTGTCCGTTTCAATCATGGTACAAACAAAAGGAGAAAGAAAGAGATGGAAGGAGAGTACAAAAATGTCTCAGAGCAAAAACAAATGGAAACTGGGAAAGAGGTGCAGGGAGGGTGTAAAGCAACAAGAAAGTGAGATCATGTACAAGTACAGAGAGGTGTAATGATGAGGAAAGAATAAAATTGTGTGCGCGCGTGCGTGTGTGTGTGTGAGAGAGAGAGATTTTGTTAGCACAGTCATTCAATATATTTATAAGATATAATGATAACTTTATTTCTGGTGCATTTACATACAGCAAATTAATATGTGACAGCACCATTGCAGAGTGATACTGTGGCATTTCTAGAAAAGAAAGTAGTCCCGCCATTTTGGAAGTAAGAGGGCTGAAAAGAACATTGATAATGAATCCCAAACAAACGTGTCTTGCTATGCATCCTTCATCATTTTTTCAGCTTTGGTCAACACTCAAAATCATGTTGTCTGCTGGGCCAGATCCACTTTTGAGAATGTCTAGGTTACTACTCCATGTAAATGTAGTAAATGTGTATGAGGGAGAATTTGTGATACCAGTAGAGAGAAAATGTGTATAGAGATAGCGCGATGAGAGGGAGATGAAATATTTACACGACAGAACTAGGAGGGTTTATCTAACTTTGAAAAATGGATGAGTTCTCCAAGGGCTTCCAGGGTCTGTCCGTTCAGACAAGAACAGACCAGACCAGAAAGAGCGATAACTCCGCAATCCATTATTCATGTCTGATATTGTCCTGGGTGGGCCAGCGGACTCAGCTGCTCCTGATATCCCTCCCATTCTTTTATTCACTTGATGAGACTCTAATCGTGATTCATCCGGGTAAAAGCCTCTTGAGATCAAGGATCTCTTACAAAGGAGACCTTTCCATGACCTTTACAAGGTGTGCAACCTGCATGTGACTTGTATTTAAACACTCAGCTCTGACTTTGTCAGTGTTGCCATGACAACAGATGAGTCTCAGGTCATTTACTTAAGACAGTTGTCATAATTCTTACTGCTTGGCCGAGCCAGTGTTAATGTGGAGGTGGACAAGATCACAACAATGGAAAGAATTTGACTGATATTTGTGGAGACACCTCATTTCATTCACAGCTCAAAGGCACATGCTGAAATCAGTTTGCAACAAGTGGGTGAAATGTAGCTGCAAAAATGGTTGTATCCTCTTTTGTCAGTGTGTGCACAGTTTTTAGCACTGAGAACAATACATACAGGTATCAGATATGGGTTACACTCTGGAACAGATAATGTATGAACAGTCATTCCAAAATGACAAATGAGTAGTAATTCAGATTTGAGTGTGAAGACATACTATATAAATTAGCACCCTGTTTGATGCCCAGTGCATTGTCATTTCCTCTCTTGAAGCTAATAAGAATGCATTGGATAAGAGAGCAAATCTTGGTAAAATACTTGAAGGAATACCATTTTCATGTCTGTACGTCCCCTGGATCAGTTCCTACGGTTAGCATTTTGTATTAGCTTAGCATAAAGACTTTAAGTTTACAGGAATCATTAGCCTAGCTCTAAACCCTTATATATAATAATAAAGTCTTGGAAAATGTTTATTTTATTTTCAATTTATTTGTTTTGAAAGACGTGTATTTCAAATACTCATGATACATTGTGTAAATAAGACAGCTTCAAGTCTTTATGCTATGCTAACACGAAATGCTACCCAAAGGAACCAAACCAGTGGACGTACAGAGGTGAAAATGCTATGGAACATCTTGTCTCAGTCTGGGTAAGTCGGGAAAAGGGTATTTTGCACAAAATGTTGGAATATTCCTTTAAATGCATGCATGTAAAGACTTCTAAAATAGCTACAATACAATACAATTTGGCATGACCTTACCTGCAAATACTATAATACCAATATGTTACTTTCAATCATTTTTTTCAGCCAATCCAATCTACTTTTGAGTTACTGACAACTTAATTGACACTATAGATTATCTTAATGTGGTAAACCTCACTCATATATACAGGTTAATACTCATCAATAATGAATCATCTTTGTCTGAATATGATATAATACTACTCAAAATGATATAATGCAATAATGATTCCCTGGAAGAAGACATATTGTATTGTAATAGGTTAAAGAAAGGAGACATAAAAATTAAAATTAATTTGACATAATACAGCTTTACTAATCCCCATAGGGAAATTTAGTCAAGTACTGACAGGATGCTTCCACTGCAGACACAAACATGAGACAAACAACTTAGACAACTTCACAACTTAATAAAAATTCATAACATACTAATCAGAATCAGATGAAGTTAATTTTCTGAGCAACAGAAAATTGTTTGGCATGACTTCTTAGTGAAAGCCAAAACATAAAAGCTCAACAATTATGCATGAAACAGTAATGACTAAAGCCAGAATGCAAATGCTGCATTACAAATGAAACATTATGCAAATGTTAAATTACAAATAAAAACACTATGCAAATTTGGTTTTATATTTACCAATACAATATCCCCTGTGCTTTTCACTGTCTGGCCTGGATGTTACAGGGAAGAAAGGGGAGATGTTGAAACTTACTTTAAAAAGTAAATTATAAAGCTATTCTATTACTCATTACAGCCAAAAACCAATATGACTAGACTGATATCTTGTCAGTTAGCAGCATAATATCTGCACAAGATGCAGATTTATCATATGCATCCAAGAATGAGATACTATTAAATAATAATGAAGGTAACGTTATTCTCATAAAAAAAACAACTCTTATTCATAATGATTTACAAGAATTCCACTCCACTAGCCAACAGTATATGGAGCAGTTAGAGCTACAACATTCAAATACTTTTTACAGGTTAATGCATCAATAATTTAACACTCTAAAAGGAACCATTCTTCACAATGACTACTTTTTACTTTCCATACTTAAGGCACATTTTACAGCTGAAACTTTTACACTTTTACTTAGTAACATTTTGAATGCGGAAATTGCACTTTCAAGGGAGTATTTTTAATACTACACTTAATAATTTCCAAAGTTACCATCATTCTCAGCAGCAATAGGCCAACAGGACAGCTTACTTTTCTTAAAGCTTTCCTAAGCAACATGCACATTTTGCTTCAAAGTGCAGGTTTCCACTTTGTGTTTCCCATTCAAAAGTCTCTCTGACAGACTAGTGCCCTGCTTTGCTTAGAAAATCTCAAGTTTAGATTGTATGGTGCAACATATGCCAATAATCTGAACATTTGAAACCTTAATCAAATACTGTTTGGGTCAGATCTGGTAGAAAGAGAAGCAGCCAGTGAACAATGTTCTTTCTAGTTGTAATGGTGTGCACACTAAATAATGTGCCAGACAAGACAACCTGTTGCTCAGGGGGAAAAAATGCATGACCTGACTTGTTTTTTTACCTGATTGTGCAAAATAAAATGGAGTATGAGACAGATGGGCAGCTTGCAGCAGTTATTGTGTGTGCACTCATTTGTGCCAAAAAAGAAAATGGGAGAGGGCTAGATGCCAAATTTAGAGGAGAAAATTATTTGGGAGTCACAGGCAGCAAGAGTTGTGTAGAGAGTTGGAGGTAAATTATAAAGCCATGATGAGCGCAAGGCCTCATTGGCTACTGCTGCTCAGCATTCTCAGTTGGCATTACATACCCCACACTACAAGGGCAATGCAAATTTTCTGCTGACAAAATCAAACATCTTTAAAGACTTCCAGATGTCTGAGACGAGTCAAAAGCTCAGGTCAGACTGTTTCTCTGACTCAATCAGGCCTAAAGGAATACTCCGACGTCTTTATGCTAAGCTAACACAAAATGCTACCCATAGGAACTGAACCAGTGGACATACAGAGGTGAAAATAGTATCAAACATCTTGCCTCAGTCTGGATAAGTTGGAAAAGGGTATTTTGCCCAAAACATTGGAGTATTACTTTAACAAGCTGCAGTGACAGCCACACCCATCAAGTCAGTTCTGACATGACATGATTGAGTTGGCTCTCATCATCAAACCCATGACGAGGCTCCTTTAGACTCAACTGACAAAAATGATGAGTATAAATGGTTCTCATAAATAAATTATGGTAAATTGCATGCTTATTCCATGTTTTTTATCACCTGAGTCTAAACAGCCCTTACTGCAATCAACTCTGATACACAGTGGGCGATTTGTTCATTTTTAGCAGGGGGATGGTCCAGTGGTCCTCAGTCAAATTACCTGCTCCACTCCCATCATCTACAGAAAAAACTGTATCTGTAGTCATGTCTCGCTAAAATATTTTGTTACAGAGATGGCTTGGTCCACAACACAGATGCTACTGAGTGATCACAGAAATATTACAGCAATATTATAGGAATACTATGGGAAGCAGTGTGTCTCTATGATCCTCTAACTGTTCTGCGACTACACGTTGCTATTTGTCGCGAGCATGAAGGTGACACACTAGGATAGAATATATAGTAGAATTTAGTATTTATAGTGTATAGTTTAGAGAATATTATAGATCCAAGACGAAACAGAAGGACAGGACTGAGAGAAAAAGGCGCAATTACAAGTCCATCTGCTACTACAGGGACATGGATTTATCAATACCCCATTTCAGGACCATGGTCAGGGCCAAAGATTCTAACTTGCACAAACCTCAGTTAAATAAAGGATCAATCAGTCAGGCAGGCTAGACTAATATAGTCAACTAAACAAACCCTCTGCCCCGG
>OMKZ01051464.1:0-10622 GCA_900302535.1 Neoniphon sammara | reverse complement strand
GGGGAGGGGGCTGGTAGAGGAGGAGGCAAATGTGAAGGCACATGAGGGAGAAAAAATGCCCCCAATGAGTGTCCACAACTCCTGATGCCTCCAGCAGCTGCTGCAGGCCACAGGTACAGCACACACTGCAAAAAAACATCATTTAATCCCATTTTTTCTTCAAATCTGCCAGTGGTATGAGATAATCCCACTTGTTTCCAATGCTAATCAACTTCAACAATCTGTTGAAACAAGGCAGGATAAGGCAAATCAGCCCACTAGGATCAAGAAAATGACACTTGATTCAAGAAAATTCTGGAAACAAGTTGATTAGCATTGGAAACAAGTGGGATTATCTCATCCTACTGGCAGATTTTTGACCTTGTTGGAGGAACACTGAAGATGAAACCAGTTTAAGTTGGAGATTTTTTTTGCAGTGCAGCACAGCGTCTCTCCTCTGGGAAACACATTTTCCCTACAGTTGAGGGGTCTCTCTCTCTCTCTCTCTCTCTCTGTGAGGATAAAACATATCAAAGCCTGTAGATCAGGATCAGCCCTCTTGGGTCACTCGGTGAGGTGAGTTTTAAACGAGGAGCGTTTCCTGTCTCCGGCGCTCACTCTGTCTTGTGGTTCTAGTGGTGATGGAGAGATGCACTGAAAGAGAGGACGTGTTAACAGACCGGCCGTTGTCACTTCAGAGCAGCAGAGAGCGATGCTCTCATCACGGCTCCCAGGAACGATCGGCATTCTCCTCCGTCCCTCTGACAGGACTGGCGGCGCTCCTCTGTGATGCGTCTGGTTTCCCCATCGCCCGCCTGTCATCACCCGTCACATGACTAATGTCTCTGTGCAGAACAGGTGCTACGTGCTGCCGAGTTTGACCGATGTGGGTTTCTGAAGACGGATGTTTTTAGTCACAGATGGCTGATATTCTGCGCTGGGATCTGATATCTTTAAATCTATAAACCTGCACTATGCCATTTCAGAGCCTATTAACAATCTTGGACCAAATCTGTGCTTTGTGGAGATATAATGATATAAACCAATACTAAATAGCCCGGATCAGCCATGTGGCTGTTCTCTGCCCTTTCCACCTCCATTTCCAAAGATATGCCAGACTCAAGCTCCTCCCGCTGCTTCCCTTAATGTTTAAAAGAAGCGCATGAATCCATGAAGCAAGTGAACGCAACAACCGAGGCGAGTGGTGGCACTGAGCCGAAAAGCCGAAAACCTTCTGTAGGAGAACAAGACTGGTGACCTGCAAGTATTATATGTAGCTCCTTGCAAGTATTATATGTAGCTCCTTAAAAAAACTTAAAAAAATAAACAGAATTGGACAATTAAATAATTGAATAAAAAATGCTATTACAATAATGTTTCACTGCAGGTTTTATGACATTTTGCACCTGTTGTCACAGAGGAAGCTCCATCACGCTGGTTGTGGACAACACTGACCGATATCTGATATCTAATCCATCCAACATCAGCTTGATATATTGGCAAACCGGTATATTGGTCTAACCCTGAGACCACGGAAACGGTTATTGTTACAAACTCAATAAACCACGGCTCGACACATGACTTAAGAAACATATTAAAACACCGACCTGAGCTTGACGAAAGTAAATATTAATTTTACAAAGTCCTAATCCTAGAATACAAAAAAACAAGAATGCGTGAAGGGTCGAGGTAGTCCAGCCAAACAGAACAAACGGATGGGGAAGCACCCGGGCCGGCGAGGGAAACGTTAAACCAAACCAAACAAAGCTGCAAAAACAGGACTACCAGTAACTCTTTCCCTGAAAGAAGAAGAGAGAAGAAAAAGTAGGACTATTACACAAAGTATCAAAACACAAAAATATAACAAGAAAGGCTACTGGCAGTTTGTAAATCCATCATGTGACGCTACAGAAGTCTTTAAGGGTGAAAACAGGAAGTTGACTAATTTAGGAAAGTGCAGTGGATGAACAGGAGAAAGAACAAACGTGACAGTTATTTGGACAAAACTGCAGTATATAGTGTTCATATACATTAGTCTGACTCTGGGTTTTAGTAGACAGGTGGAAAGATTTTTTTCCTGACATTTAACCTCCGAAGACGACCAGCTTGACCCATCCCAATGAAGTTCAAGTTCAGTGCTTTACTGCCCGGTCAACACCAGTTGGATAGGAATGAGTCTTAGTAAAGATCAAGATAAAAACAAACAAAAAGCTCCGACAGGACACAATACACAGAGCAGCACAGTAACACAGCCTGTATTAAAGTGCACAGAGTGATAAATAGAAAGCCCACTGAAAATAAGAACGTTCTTTAAAATGGTCCAGAAAGATTGAAGTGCCTGATGGCCTCAGGGTAGGTCCAGTACCGCCCTTCGCGCTCCTGCTGTGTGGAAAGACACTGAAGAGGGAATTGGCTGGATTAGAGGGATCTTTGGTTATGCTTTTAAACTTTTTCTGGTGTTGCAAAGTGAACTTTCTGGTTTTGTAATAAGCAGGTTAAACGATGGCGACCAGAATCCAAAATATGGAAGCTCACAGCAGACATCGTTACAGTTTTTCAGATACCAAACTTTGTTTTCTTGTGACTGAAAGTAATTTATCTCATCATTAGAAAGAGAAATGATTTATTCAAGACCACAAAAGAACTAGCCAAACTGGTTTTGGATGCAGTTTCTGCCGTGTCAGACCTCCGCTGCAGTAAAAACCCACTGCATTGGTCAGTCGTGATCTCTCCCTCTGACGTCAGTTCCACTTCAGTCTGTTTCTTCACACAGTCACGCTCACTGTAGACTTTCCTCTCATGAAAGGCAACAGCAAAGGGACAAAAGTTGTGAGATACATAAGCCATTAGTTTGCAAGAGATGCCAAGATAATGAAGTGGTGATGGTGAGATAACAGCAGCAGTCAAAGATTAAACATTACTGAACTGAAATTTTAAAGTAGGCGAGCATCTTCCTGATAAAGAGCTTGACCTTGATGTGTGATGTCATCACATCACTGTGAACCGACCAAAATCATTTTCCTAATTAAGTTGTGATCTCAAGAAAACAATCATCATCGCATGATAATGAGATGATTAAATCGTGAAGTTTGAGGACGAGATAACAAGATAATTAACTTGTGATCTTGAGATAACGGGGCTGAAAAAATATGTTATCTCTTCAACCCTGTTATCGTACAGAACTTTCCAGAACTTTTTATGTAAGATTAAGCCCAGTTGTTCCAAAGGACAGCAGTGAAGCAATGGTGACATAATTTGTGCAAGAGAGTGAGGAAGTGTTGACGATGTGACTCTGGGAGGAGAGCGGGGGGGCTGTGCAGCGCGGCAGATGAATGAAGTTGTCAATGCACCAAAACGGAGAGCGCAATAATTAGAGAGTTAGAAATTGGACGCATCCAATTTTCCTTCACGGGGGAAATGGGTTCTGAAGAGTGGTGAGTAATAGAGGCGCACCGCTGTGGGGAAAGTGGATCAGTAGAATATGAGAATCTTTCATCCAAAACTCTTGCCGTGCGCTTCAATTAAGCCGGCCTGGCACCGCTAACAACAACATGTCAGCGAAATGCTACCTCAGAGATTATTGTTCTTTCCAGTGTCTCAAAATATTACAACATGCAAAAGCGAACTCCGGCAAATGTTATGCTAAGTAACAAGCATTTTCATGACAGAACCATGGATGCTGTCGTACGCTTGGCTGCCCGACAGGAGATATGACTCATAACTCATCCAGAGGGCTAATGACTAATGACTGATGATGGCATCGGGCGCTGAGATACATTAAATTAAAGTTTTCCCAGACCTGCAGCCTCGCAGCCGGAGCGTTCGGAACAATTTCGGGCTTAGAAACCGTGACTTTGCAACCTTCACGGGCCACGGTCCAGCCAGACAACCTGACAACGCCGCTGGTCAAGCTGCTTCGTGATTTCCCCGTCAGCGAGGTGACTCAGGCCGTGACTAACCAGCGAGACTAAACCTCTATCGAGCGTCTACATCTATGGCACGAGGGCCAACGGGCATGATGTGTAGCACAGGAGTAACTCTATCTGGACTCTCTATTCTCTGCCCTCTCAGGAACATGAGTCGCTCTTTTCTGACTGAGAGACGGAGGGTGGGGTGAGTTTTGTTCCTGTGCTGGAACCTGACAAGGACCTGGAAGCCTTCGGAGCCACAGGGGCCAAATGTCTGGGAGCTACCCAGCCCTCAAGGCACCCAGACTGGGTAGCGAGTGCCAGGAGGCTGCCTGGTCTGGCCCGGGCGTCTCCCCAGGGTCCGGCCTGACAGGCTCCGTGTAGAGATGAAGGGCGGAGAGGGACGAGAGGTGAACGTTTGGTGGGGAGCGTCTTAGTTTCATGTAAATGTTAGTCGTGAAATTTGGCGCGCGTCGACAAACATGATGTACTCCGAGTTTTTCCCGGAATTGTCAAAAAAAAAAAAAACCAAAAAAACATTGTTGATCTCGGTCCAGCGGCATCAAAATTTGACTCAGGGAGAAATGTGGAAAAAGGGTCTGGTGGTGTTAACAGGAGCCTGTCGTCGGGCTGAGCGGAGTGCGGGCTACTGACTCACACATCAGCGCCGCAAAGAGACAACGGAGCTTTAAAGTTCCACTCTGCAATTTGACAGAGATGAAAGCGCGCTCCTCGAGCCATTGTGCTGCAGTCTGTGTGCAGCGCCGCTCTGCAGAGACGGTTCATACAAGGAAGGAAGAAGACCGTTCACCAATAGGAGCTCGCTCTCGTCTAGCGTTGCATTTTTGCTCAAAGTTTGAACCTGTGTCAAGCAGGGCTGCAACTGATTATTTTCTTGTTGATTCATCTGTTTATTACTCTTTTGATTAATCATTTCATTTATCAAATGTCAAAACCTGTGGGCCTGTAAAGCCCTTTGAGACTGTAAATAGTGATTGAGGCCTACAAATAAACTTGAACTTGGAAATGGCGATCACAAACCCAAATAAATTGCTTATATAGTGTGACCAACAGCCAAAAAACCCAATGGTTTCATTTTATAATAAGAAAAGTGAGATAAGCAAACAAATCTCAGCATCTGTGAAGCTGCAAAAGTTTGGTCATTTTTGCTTAAGAAATGACTGAAACAGTTACTTGATTTTCCAAATTATAATCAGTTAATTTCCCGACTAATTGATTAATCAACTTGTTTCAGCATTACTAAACCACCTAAGAGAATTTTAATCTGTGCACTGTCCATGGATGGCAAAACAAACGGGGGTATAGGTAATCTGGTTTAATCTGGTCTATTAACTTGACTGTCTCAGGCATTCAACAATCATACAGAGAGAAATCCATCGTAGAGGAGGACAGAGAGACATTTCTCCACACATGAGCAGCACTTAGACCACAATGCAATGCTGCATCAAGACACGTTGGCTTTTGAGTAACAGGCATGACTCACTTTTTCTCAACTTGAAAAGTCTCACTTACTAAATCACTATTGTTTTTCTACACACCTGCACATAAAACCCACAGCCGAGGGCAACAAGTTCCCACGTTGTTAAAAAGCATTCTGGGAAATGTATGAAATCACTAACTGAAGCAGAAGTAGAAGGCAGGTTGATGGAAGGCGGGTTCACCACATAAAGAAAGTGCAGCAACAGATGGAGCGCACAGAACCTCACAGATTGCTGAGTGGATTTTTCCTTTAAGATAAGCTGAAACTTTACTTTTCAGCATCTTGGCTTGTTCCTTTAAGCCCGCGCCGGCGTGTTTGTTTGTTGTTTCTAATGCCTGTGCTGCTAGCCACATGACAGGGAGCGGCGAGGCCCAGGCCGACCGCCCAGACATGATGTGGAATTAAGCAGCTTAACCACACTAAGCCGGCCAATCAGAAACTGACTAATGGGAATGCATGGAGCTGGGTATTTAGCTGTCACGGGCCCGTCAGCGGGAGATGGAGAGGCGACCGCGCTGTGGTGCCGCAGCCTGTGATTACGCCTCGCCGCCAGAGGAAAATCAAAGCGCTTGATTACGTTCTGCAGCTCGCCGGGCCTGGCTTCATGGGCTCGGCGGTCAGAGCTGACTGACGCTCAAATGGCAACGGGGAGAATTTACAGATTCTGCCTTTTTAGCGAAGAGGCCTTCCCAAACTGGCCCGCTAATCGAGGATTCAGTTTCACAGCTCTGATTCTCTTGAGTTGATGCTGCAATGTGGCGCGTTCGATCTGTATTGTTTTGTCAGCACCCCGTCCAAGTCCGCTGTCAGCCATGTGAGACTGTAACAGATACTAAAACCTCTTCACACTCATCCCTGCCCCTCCATTGATGGAAACACTGATTACAGTCCTGCTCAGTGAAGGATTTGTCTCGTAACCACACGCTGGTCAGAAGTGGCTGACGTTCAAACAGTAATGGAGGGAGAGAAGGAGCTGTTTGCTTTTCCAACGTGTTTTTTTTTTTGTTGTTGTCATGTTTTCTTTTTTTCTCAGCTTCATCCTCATCATTTCTTCTTCTGCACTCACCAAGTCAGTACAAACAGATGTTACTGTTCATGCTGCTGTGATGACAGTTTGATCATTCAATAAATGTGACAATTACTGAGTAAATCGTGTTATTTATACTGAGCCCTGTACTTACAAAAAGCAACATTTTAGAGGGTGCAGACAACTTATTTCCAGAATTTTCTTGAATCAAGTGTCATTTTCTTGATCCTAGTGGGCTGATCTGCCTTATTCTGCCTTGTTTCTACAGATTTATACTTGTTCCAAGGAAAATCCCTCAAACAAGTGAAACTGCATTGGATTATCTTTCACTTGTTTTAAGAAAAATAAGATTTTAAGATGCAACTTGAGACTAAATGATTTGGATATGAACACTGAATATGAGACTAAATGACTTGTTAAGATGGAGATTTTTTTGCAGTGTAAAATGAATATGCAGCGCTCAGATTTTAATTTATACACGCTGGCATATTGCCACATGTAGCCGGGGTTATTCTTTGTGCAAATTCTTTATCAAGGGACTGAAACCGACGTTTGAAACAGATGTTGCTGTTGCAGAAGTCCCACTGTTTTCTGCATGCTCACTTAATTAATCGCAGGATTTGTCGGCCACATATGGGAGCCGAACAGATAATCCACCAACACCTGGACTCCTCTGTTTGGTTTCTGTGTTGGAAACCAGGCTGCTGATGAGCACATTTCTACATTTATACTACTGCAAAAAGTGTCCATGTTAACAAATCATTTAGTCTCATATTGCATCTTAAAATCTTATTTTTCTTAAAACAAGTGAAATATAATCCCAGTTGTTTCCCAATGCAGTTTCACTTGTTGAAGATGAGACTAAATGACTTAAGATGGAGGTTTTTTGCAGTGTCTGTTGCCAGCAGATTTGTTATATTTTCTTTAACTCTGCAAATGAAAAACATCCTACAAGCTTTATTCCTCTTCCAAATATCATACTGTGGCTGTTTATCGTCCCTCAAACCTAATCCCTCCTGACCCGCCCACAGCTGGCTAGCAGCCCACTGCCGGTGACCTTTAACCTCTCATCCAACATGGCTGCCATCTCCAGCAATTATTGGCAATTGGTCAGTTATTTTCTTAGGCCACTGAAATTACCATCTCGTCAAAAGTAAGCAGGCGATAAAAATGTAAACGCTTCCATTTGCAGATCAGAGCGCAGAGGTGTGCGCTTTCACACGTATGGGTAAACAGGCTCTCTCTCTCACACACACACACACACACACACACACACACACACACACACGCACACACACACACACAGTCTTTTTTGATTACTGATGGAGTTTGTGATTTAAAAGACCTAATAACAAAACTGCCACAGCATTTTAAAGGGATAGTTCATCCAAAATAAAAAAACATGTTTGACATGTATTGTATTAGTATTCAATTTATTACTATTATTTGAGAGGTATGCACGCCGGCTCCTCTCAAATCTCAGCGATGCGATATGCGGTCCTGCACCCCAAAACATGCTGATTGGCTGAATTGACCTTTGTACTTTCTATTGGGAGGCGGGTTTGAAATGGAAAAGAAACAGTGAATGGAAATGGAACAGATAGAAGAGTGTCTTGCAGATGAGGTTCAAAAATATAACCGCAACAATGCTGTTTCTTCTTTTTATCATTATGTGACACAAGTGCAAAAAGAAAGGAGCCACGCAAACATCTCCAAATGAAACCTGTTTACGTCTGATGACATGCAGAGGGTGAAGCGTGTTCTAGCCTTTTAAACATGGATTGCATTACACTTTTTGTATTTTGGGTGAACTGTTCCTTTAAGTTAGTATGGTGTCATTGCATACTAATAAAATACAGGTGACACCCTTTTTCACAACCAGCTATAGAGCTGCGCTGCTTAGTGCTGCATCCCAAAGTCTCATCACCCTGGTTTGTTTTGTCCAGTGAAGGCAGGAGAGATTTTGTTCTGCAGCAGCTGACTGCAGCCTAATTAAATCCCTGTACACACTTTCCATGATCAGCTCCAGATTTATGACCCTATCCAAACAATACAGATCCCCCCAAAGTACAAGAATGATTTAGTGCAGCCACGAAACTATGAGGGAAAAAGTGAGATGGACAGAGTGGAAGAAACTACAATAGAGACGTTAATGGAGGGTATTCAGTGACTCGGGTTTGACAGCGGGGATTACTGTGGTGGTAAAACAACGGCGTTTACAGGAAGCTGTTGACTCTGGTCCAGCGCTGGATCGCAGGATCAGCTGAGATTAAGTGGTGAGTGAGTCCTCTGCTGTGGTGCTGACGCTGCCAGGGTTAGGAGTTTGATTCCCCGTGTGGCTTCATGGGTAAAGCAGTGTCAGATAGAGGTTCCAAGTGGGAACAGTTCACCTTTTCTGCAGTTCGGTTTGTACCTCGGTTTTTAGGGCACAGTTCGGTTTGTATTACAGGTTGGCTTGAAAAAATTGAGCTGACTCAGAATCCAAGTTCTCTCCTTTTAATTCAAACAAGCAAAAGAACAGGAGTGCCTGAGCTGTCTTTGTGCAGATGTGTCGCAGCAAATAGAGCTAAAATAAAGAGAGGAGGTTGTCCTACATACTGCTAACACAAGAAATGTGGTGTTTCAATCAGGGACTTTCATCAGGCATAAGGTCAACTTTTACCAGTAATTTAAGACAAAAATCTGAACGAGGCTTTTACTAATGATCTGTAAAGGAAAGAAACAACAGGAAGCCTATAATGGAAAAGTAAGTTATTAGGCCTAACATTATTAATCCAAAGTAGAGTTGAATGTTCTGTATTACGAATGTTTGCTGAAATTTTGCACTGTGTTTAAAGAAGAAAAAAAATCATTTGCAAAAGTAACCACAAACTGAGGACCGTGCAACAAACCGAGTGCATGCTTTTCAGTTCTGGTACAAAATCATTACATTGCTGGTATGCACGTGTTTTGCATCTTTGATTAAAGTTGCAAAGTGCAGCATTTTTTAATAAATAAATAGAGCATATTTTGGGTCATATTCAGAGAATATAAGGTTAGAGCAACAACAATGGAGGAAAGCAGGAAGATGAGGAAGAACAGCGAAGGTAAATACTCAGAAATCTGGTGGGAATCAGCTTTGCTTTGCTTTTTCTCACAGATCTCCTTCATCGCCTGTTGAGACTTTAGTGATGTCACTTACCTCAGCCTCAGACTAGATGACAGCTCATCAAGGTGACTGACAGGTCTCAGGGCGGGAACTTGACCAACTGAGGGAGGGAAGGGAGGGAGTAACAATACACTTCCTGTCTGAAGGCAGAAATTTGCATATTGTAGCCTGCCCCACAATGCCCTCTTTCTCAATAGCCTGGTGCTGTCAAAGTTTGACATGATGACTCAGCAGGATTGTGGAAACAGGCTCAGTTACAGAGGACCTAAGGCTGCTATGCCAAAGGTTTATTTATTTATTTACATACGTGTGTGTGTGTGTGTGTTTGTACATGTACAGTATGTGTGAGAGAGTCTTGGAGTTTGTCCTTTAAGAAGCGTCCCATTAGCCTCAGACTTGTCTGTGTTTGTGTTGGGATGAAACTCTTCGTGGCGCCATTTCGCTATTTATGCAACGAGCTGCATTCCGTCATGTTTGTGTTTTTGCTGACAAGGCACGGCGACTGACGCACAGGAAAAACAGGACTACGTGCCGCTGCTCGGCTGCCGCGCTTATTTTCCTCGACGTCTTCTTCAGACACCAAACAAGCATGGCGGACCCTCAAAGCAAAGCCAGGAGATCTGAGTGTCTTTTTTCTTTTTTTTTTTTTTTTTTTGTTCCACGATGAACAGGGTGGAGACGAATCCAGTCGGGGTGATGTCACCATCACAGTTCTTACCTTTGTCACTGTCAGCCTCTGCAAAAATAGCAATTTTCGGAGTGATTGACAGATTCATGATGTAAGCAACACCTCTGACATTCCCTTGGACGGCGTTGGAGATTACCTGCCAGGACGATGTCATTTGTTTACCAAGTCCATTCCTCATTTATGCTCCATTTCTGCACAAAGTACATGCTTTGCAATTATATTTCACATTTTCCCTCAGAGATCAGTGATGTTACGGTGACCAAAATTTTTTTGTGATAATTTGAGGCCATAATGGTGCTTGTTTGCCCTCTTTTTTTCCATTTTCTCAGAAACGGTTGCAGTGCATGCATTTCCAAAACTATCAACCTCAG
>OMKZ01051462.1:0-10182 GCA_900302535.1 Neoniphon sammara | reverse complement strand
CGCACTTTCAATCTGTACTCTTCGAAGTTGTTCAATTAGCACGGTTGGCCGGGGATCATCAGCTGTCAACCCACTAATGCTAGACATCCATCATCCAACCCCCCCCCCACCCATCTGTATCTTCAGCCACTTTCTTTATTCCATAAATATGATATTAAGTACTGTACAGCCATCACAAAAGCAATGTACAATAAAGCCTGGGGCAATTTGTAAAAAGCAAAATCTGCGTGCTGAGAGCTGCTCCCAAGGTGTATGAATTTGTTAACACCCAGAGAGTTGATGGGTGAAATGTCACCTTGTCAGCTGTAAGTGTTGATAAATGTATACACATTGGGAGCAGCTTTCATTTTGATGACACTTTTGTATTATGTTTTGTATTCTGTCTGGCACTTGTACCAGACTTTGATGTGCATGCTTTTTACTCTGCTTTGCAAAAAATTACAAAGTCGAAGAGTAACACAGTGAAATCATGTTATTGCATGGGGGAAAAAGCTGTATATCAGTCTGGTGCATCTGATTGATAGTGGGATGTCTGATGGAGAAATTAAGGATATTGTTTGACTGAACAATTGTATAACCTCAGGCAAAAACTGGATTAATAGTTTGCTCAACTCTGCCCTTTGATCAAAACATTAAGAACACCTTCCTAAAACTAAGTTGCAGACCTTCTGTTTCAAGGAAAACAAATTTAGATAATGGAAAGAGCATATGCTTGTAATATTTTGTGCACTCAGTATATGTGTGGTGTCTGGTTTTTGAAATGTTGGAGCTGAACAGATATATGTTTATTGTGGATTTTCTTTATATTTCTTCTAGTTCCTTGAAGTTCCTCCTTTCATCCTCATGGTGACACTATAGTTTAACTTAACACACAGGGGATTTACTAGAGGGATAGAAAACAGTTGGGCTTTCAAAGTTTGCCATAGTGCCTTTAAGTGCCCTTTAATTGGGGTTTTCCAGGTGTTTTGACTGTCAGACATTTATATGAGTAGTCAAAGTCATCTCAAGCAAAATGTACCACAAGGTGGAAACAAAATACAGTTTTGAGAGAGCATTTCTAAAGTGATGTAGAGGGATTGTGAGCAAAGTGAAGTTAAGGTGCCTAGCCTTGAATAATGCTGAGTCATGAAAAGTGAGTATTGAAACTACCTGTGCCCAGAATCAAAGAGAAAAAGTTGTAAAATAAAAAGCAGTTCAATTATGAGACTGTTTGGGAATACTGCTGCTGAGACTGAAGGCACGGTGATGTTTACATGCAGTAGCAGTAGAGTGTTGATGTTTAGTCTTGCCTAAATTTATGGTTCCCTTCTCTTTATATATGTGACTCTGTTTTGTCCTTTTAGTAAATGTCATTAAGTGCTGCATAACATAACCATACCAGTCACATTAAAACAGTTTGATACACTTCATAGTGTACCGCATCTGATGCATTTCATTTGGTGAATGAAAGTGATTCGTAAAGGTTATTTTTAACTAGGCAGCTTCATACTTTGCAGCCCCAAATGGCAGTGAGAGGTAATTGTTTGAAACTGACATTCAATACCAAGAGATCCTGTAATGTGATGTCAGTCAACAGTACTGTTTACCAGTTCAGCCAGTGATTCTTTAGACCAAAGGAGGCCAGGGATGGGAGATGAGAAAGATCTAATGCTGGTGGGTCCAGCTTTCTCTGGACATGCCACAAAGGCCATGAGCCGTTGTGTTTCAAATGTTTAGCGTAATCTCCTGATCCCTTGACATTCCCCAGTGATATAGTGATTCTGCTCGTTCTCCTCCAGATGAGGCCCTCCAGAAACAGGAGGAGATCTGGCAGCGGGAGGTGGAGGAGTCCCTCCTCTTCTGCAGGTCTCTCTCCTGTCCCTCCAGGCCGAGACATGTCGACTTCCTGCGCATCACGGCCCCCGAGGATGACATCACCGCGGACACGCCCACACCCACCTTCCCAGAACTTTGGGTGAGTAGTGTGGATGGATTAACGTGAAGGAAAGCCTTAGACTGTCACATATTGTCTAGACCAGTAGTTTGCAGTTATGTGCCATCATGGCCCAAGAGTATGCAGGTTTTCATTCTAGCCAATTACTGCAGAAGATTACTGCACTGATTAAAGGAATACGCCAACATTTTGGGAAAAATACCCTTTTTCCAACTTACCCAGACTGAGACAAGATTTTCGATACCATTTTCACAATGTATTGTGTGTTACACGGTAATGTACGTCTTGGAATTTAAAAAACAAAAAACGATGGAAGTTAGATGTTAAGCACTATAACTAATGAACATATCTGCTCAGTGGTTATAGTTTATACCATCTAACTTCTCTTAAAACGACTCTCTCTTTTTTTTTTATTTCCAAGACATATATTTCAAATACACGATACATTGTGTAAATAAGACAAGCTTCAGAGTTAATGTAATTTTTTTTTCATTTTGACGGAGCTAGGCTAATGACTCCTGTAGACTTCAAGTCTTTATGCTAAGCTAACACAAAATGCTACCCATAGGAACCGAACCAGTGGACACACAGAGGTGAAAATGGTATTGAACATAGGAGTATTCATTTAACACACCTTCAACCAGAGAGGAGCACTCTTACTTTTATATTGCACCGCTGGAGTTTTTCACATCCTTCACATGCACTTTGGTTCTGGGAAGCAGGACGTACTCACTATCACTAATTTCAGTGATAACGCCCCCACAATGATGTTCTGCAGCCAGCACTGGGCCATATGAATAGAGTCCGCATCCCTATAATGCTACATTATCATGACATTGACCTACATTTTGATTCTACACTACAATAGAGTCAGGTCTCTTGGCACCATCACTGCATATCCCTGTTTGTTCTGGTTCATGGAATGACCTCATGTACTGGTACTGTGTGACACACTGTTGCTAAAAGAATGTTGTTTCCTCAACAGTTACATAAGGGATTAAATGCAACTGTGTAGGTGCATTGTATGAGCAATGGTACTGGCATTAGCAGCTAATGGTAATTTACTGGGCTTTCTCTCTTTCATACATGTATGTATGTGCCGAATTTACATTTACATTACATTTACATTTACCACCAACTAGTCACCCTGCTCTCTCTTGATGGGTGCCTGGTGTCTTTAAGATGATTGATTGTTGTCATGCACCATGCCTGTCACACAAGCCATCTCAGACTCCCTCATATCAACCAGAGAAGTGACCCTTAGCTAAAAATCAATGCAGATGACATATTCCAGGCTATTTTGTTAGTGTTTTGCTTTCACATTGTGGGAACATATTTTATGAGCAATATGTAGACAGGTATTATGATGAAAACTCAATTATTTGGCCAGTAAATAAAGGATTGTTTGGATTTGGGATTGATCAAGATTGGTAGTTTAAATAGGAAAAAAACTTGAGACTCATAGGACAGTCCAATCAGTATTTATGAACATGAACAACAATTCCAAACCGAGAAACCAAAGAATCTAGACTATAATCTGCCCTGTCATGTGATATACAGCCTGAAGATATTCCACTTGAAAAGAGAGGCTGAGACTGATTCTGTGTACTCATCCAAGCAAGCTTTAAATTATGGCCAATCAGCTCCAAACCAGACAGTGTACCCCTGATTATCAGAAATTATTTCCATCTTTTCCAATTCATGCACCATGGAGCTGTACAGTGGTGTGTCATTACAGATGATCCGGCAGGACAAACTTCCCATATCTGGCGTAGGACACAGCACTGAATGTGCAGTAATGCAAAACAAATTTTAGAAGGTCAGAGAGAGAATATATATCAAGCCTGTAATCAGGGGGCTTGAGTACTGTCACTGCAAATTCAATTTTAATAATTTATTGCATTTATGACATACTGTAAGTCATCATCTGGACAAGTTATTCAAAAACTATCCAAGTCTCCAAAATATGATTGTGGTGTCCTCATACGCACTGCCAATGAACCCCATAGCTGCTTTAATACATTTTTAACTCCTATGAGGCCAAACTTCCACTAGGTTTTCACAGACTGTGAGTACTTGAGGTAAACAATGGTGTTGTAGATACTTGTTTAATCCGTAAATCAAACAAATATTAAACTTGATTGTATGATTTCTGACTCTGATAAAATAAATCAGACATGAAATTAGGTTGGCACAATTTATTACAGCAACTTAAGAAACCGTTTACTACCATAACATCAATATATTATGGCATAGTGATATATACATTCTGCACATGCTGTAAATCCATCGTCTAATGCTGGATTCAGGCCAGTGCGTTTGTTCAGGATCTAATTAGTGGTGTGTGCACTCTGACAAACTAATACTGTTTCATAGGATTATCTGGATACATTACTATTACATAAACACAGCTTGCATAAAGGTTGCCATGACCCACCTTGGGAATGCAGAGGTACTTTATTGGTATTACTAAGATTTAGTAAGTCCTCCACGGGGTAAAAGCATGTGTTAGACACATATAGTATATACAGTGTACATACTCCATGCGTCTGAGACATGAGATATTATGTATAATCTACATTAAACCTCAGACCAAGTTATATAATGTTATCACTTATGTTGTATCCTTCAGTTACCTTCAGGCTTTTGTGAAGTAATATCTTAACATAAAAGCAAACAAGGGTGGGACCTGAGAATAACAGCATGAGCTAGTTAAGGAGTTAATTATAGAGTATGACGACATATTTGTGTGCTACCTGGATTTTTTTGTTTCTTGGTGCTATCTGAAGGGAGATGTTTTCATATGATCATTTTTTAATTTCATCCTTACAATTTTATGTTTGTCTTTTTTATAATTTGTATATGTAGCACTTACTCCTGTCATTGTCTCCGACTAGTACCTTGCTTGTGTTGTATTGAAATCTCATGTGTACGTCGCTTTGGATAAAAGCATCTGCTAAATGCCAACTGCAACTGTATACGTGCAAATAAAAATATCCTGAAAACCATAAGCACACATGATAGCCCACAAACTTAAAACTGTCACATATCCAGCCGCCTTTATGTTGAAATCCAACAAAGGGAAAAAAATCTTCACTTGATAAATTAGATTTGTTTTGAGCAGATTAGCAGTTTGGTGTAGGTGGGGTTTGACCAGCTAAAATGCACAGATTAGCCGGGTGTTACTCAAAACATGCAAAGGAGTGGACAGACCTCTCTGTAACTATATGCTTATAAGCCAAATCTTTAGCAAGCGGTCTCGTGCGGATTTGTTTACTCTCCTCAAACTCTGGGTGTGGTGTCCTGCCATGTGCTCTGCCTGACTTCCTACACCGTGCAGCTCACGGATCTGTCAGGGTGTTGTCTGACACGGTGGCAGCCACTGTAGGAATGAACAAACCTTAGGGAGGGAAGCTTAAGTTGGAGACACAAAGGCTGAAGACACCATCTGCTTTCAATTATACTGTCACAACCTGTAGGATGACGTCCACAGCACTACTGGGAGCTGTTGGTAAACCGCTACAGCAGGTACAGAGGAACCAGAGGGAATATGAGTCTGAAATTGGAAGGAAAACATGCCACTTGGATCTGGCAGTGGCTGTAGCTCTGGTGAAGATTGAGCTCAGGCTCTGAATCACTCCAGCAAGCAGGGCCATGGAGCTCGGTTTGGAAACCCTTACTTTTCCATTACTCTCTGGATTTCTCTGCTTTCATTGGTCACCCTGACTGACTCACAGCTGCTTCCATTTTTAGGTTTGGGAAGTTAGCTCTCTGGTAAGACATGAAGGAACTCTTGTTACAGTTACAGGATAAACCCATTGCTTTTCAACAAACTGGAGCGAAAGCAGGTTCGATTTTCAGAGGTGATGATATGACTTTGTAAGGTTTATAATAGATTCACAGTAAGAAGAATTTGCATGATAGTGGACTTAGATAAATGTCTCTGGGATAAGGACTGCATGCCATACAAATGCCTTATTACCAAAGACTATATTTATAAAGACTGCATTTTTCTTGTGTAAGATGATATGAATTTGCATTGAAACAACAAGTCATGGATGTAAGCAGAGTTGACAGTAACCACAATGCTGAGGTTGTAGGAAAAGCGTTCCCTGAACTTTCTACTAACTCCATCCTGGACAAGTTCACCACTGTCTTCACCAACAGATCTAACTCCCACCAACTGGAACAGGAGACAGCCATCCTGAAGTTCTTCAGGTCTCTGTCAGAAGAAGAGAATGGGGACATAATGCAGGGAGATGTTGAGTTCAGTGGTAATCTAAGGAAAAACACAGATTTGAGTTTTGGAGATGTTTTCAAGCATGATGGTTCCTCATCTCAAGACATATTGCCTGTCGAAAGAGAGCAGATGACCTATAACTCAGTGGGGTATGGACGTGTGAATGAAAACAAGGTTCAGGTAACAATGAGCAAAACAGGAAGTGATGCAGACATCACAGAGGAGGTCAGGAATTACTTGAACCAATTAGAGAAGGGTGCTCAAGAAAGACAGAATGAACAAAGATTAGCCACAAACACTGTAAGTGGCTTCTCAGAGGAATGTAATATGGAAAAACAGACCTTTGACTCAAACCAGCCTGACCAGAGTGAGTCCCCAGACAGCCTTAATCAATGTGTGCGTACAGTCAAGCACACTGCCAAAGTAGACAGTTATATCAAAGATACATGTGAGAGTTCTCACAAATCAGGTGACTCAGTGGATGAATGTATCTTGAATGAATCGATGCAACCAAAAAGTCAGTGCATTTCAACTGACTGCACAAATACAGATTGTGATTCTGTTCTGCCGATCAGTGTCAAGCAAGATGGAGCTAAGGAGGAAGTGCCAGCAGACAAAAACATTCAAATGGCAGACTTCCACGATGAGAACATGTTCATTTATAACAGTGCAGAAGAGCATTTCACCTCAGGTACTTCCAATTTTGTCACACCGTCAGATATGTCCACTGAGGATGTGGTTTCTGATTTGCAGATCTCGTCTACAGTGAATATTAATGAATCTGCTACTAGTGGAACTTCCAATGCTAGAAATGTAGTGATAACTGTGACAAGGACAGGACCTGCTGTTGAAGAACAGTTTGAATCAGCAGTAACAGTAACACCAATTGGGGAAGATGCTCAAGAGCAAACCACTGGGCCTTCCAGTTCTGTACAGGAGGATGAAGAGGAAGAGAAAAGTGTCGTGGAATACAATGAAGATGAGGAGAAAGGAGATGTACCTCCAGACTCCACCACCAATTTCCGTAACCCTCCCAACCAACAGGAAGGAGCACTGAACCCTGCCGTATCACGAACCTTCCCAGCCAGTGACCCTCCACCTGGATCCACCTCAACCAGGTCCACCTTCTCCCCAGGCTCCCCTACAGACAAGTCCATCCAGCTCCCTGCCCTCTTCAGTGGCCTGAGGGTCCTGAAAAAGGGAGTGGCAGGACCTGAGCATGACACCATAACCCAGATCAAACCTTCATCCCAGGGAGTGAGAAGGGCAATCCTCCCTGAGCTTGAGAAGAAGGAGGGTGACTCTAAGGTTCAGGGAAGTTTCCTGAACCAAATCTCCCAGTTCCTAAACCGTGAAAAGAAAGGAGAGGAAAAAGAAGAGATGAAAGTTGAAGAGGAGACAGAGTCCAGCAACAAGCCAGAGGTAACTGGCAGGGAAGCTGAGGAAGAGACGGATGAGGCAAGAGAAGACGGTGAGATTTGTCCTCTTGATGCAGAGTGTCAAGAGGGAGAGAAGGAAGAGCTGAACCCTGAAACAGAGGAGCCTGTAGATGCTTCAGAGTCACCAGAGCCTACAAAACCTCCTGTTTCTAGTGCAGAGGCAGCATTTGATGCCTTCAAGGCCTTCTTCACCCCCAAGCCTTTAAAGAAGGACCCAGCAGAGAAGGTGGACCTGACCATGAGGAAGAAGATTAGAGGTGATAAAGATGTGCTGAGAGCCCTTTTCGAGAGAACCTCCAATAAGACTCCAGTGAAGAATACCCTTTCTGATGGCGAAGTATGCATCATGTCATTAACATGGAAAATCAAACATATGTTAAATGATTAAGAGATTACATAGGCTTTAGTTCTTTCTTTCTATGGACACAGGTCTAAAAAGTCTAAAAGGTCTAATTATAATTGATTTATTCATAAATCTGTTTTAATCTCTTTGTCCCCCAGACAGAGGGAGAGGAGCGAACTCCTGGCCGTCTACAAGCTGTCTGGCCACCAGTGAAGGAGGAAAAACTTGGACTGAAATATACAGAAGCAGGTATGGCCAAAGTTATATGAAGTAATACTACATTTTAAAAACATTATCTCCACTGAAATATTGAAAATAGACTAAATAAAAGAGAAAACAGAGAAAATTGACTATATGGCTCATATAGCACCATCCTGAATGTGAAAATTGAAAACCTCTCACAGCATTGTGACTGATAATATTTGTGATAGATGTTTGTTTGAGACAGAGCAGTACATGGGATGGCATTGTTTGCTCTATGGTATCATATGGTGGATGTAAAGTACAGTGTAATATTAAGCTCCACTGCTAATGTAAATACGCCTCCACCCTGTGTGTGTGCACACAGCAAGCAAACCAGCCAGTGTACTTCTCTGTTGTGAACTGCTGTGAGCAGATTCAAATTGCACAATGGGGTCAGATAAGACAATGACTTTTGTGCCTTTGAGCAAAACACTTTGCACATGCATTATAATCTGTTAAAATCCTTCTAGCTAATATTAGGTGCAGAAGTAAGTTGTCAGTTGTCAAACAGTGAAAGGCAAACAAACTCACTTTCAGATAGACTACTTCGATGTCACTGCGCAAACCACTTTGATTCAGCACAAATTTAAGTGCACTCTGTACAGCGTTTAGGTTATTTTAATGGCATTGTAGTCATGAATAGCAACTTCCCAGGGAATTTTCATGGAGTAGTAGTCACCATTTATTTTCTTCTGCCTTACTTGAAATAATTCTATTTCTGTTCACCAACAGGTGTACCAAAGGTTGTTTGGTTAGGGATAAAAAGTTATGCCCCATGTGTACACACCTACTTTCCAGCCTCCCTCGCTACACCTGCCAACTGCTCAAAGTGAAAGGTTTAATCATCCATTAAGTGGATTAATGTTTGCTTAAGAGTTTGACATAGATGCAAGTCATAGTCACTATACTGTGTACCAAGGTCTGTCAGAGTTTTAATTACTTTTCAGCATCTACTGCCATCTTATGGTCAAGCTTTGTACTGGTTTAAAGAGGAATGACCCAGTGTGTCCTGAACCACAATAGCCACCCATTTGCTGTGAGCAAATATGGATTTATTTTGCTCTGTAAAATTAGCCAAGGTTCTCTCTCAAGTGGCTGCTGTAAGTGTCTTCACTGTGGCAATGTGGCCCAGCCACATTGCCAATCTATCCATCACAGTAAAGAAAGCCCTCTCAGGCACCACTGCTGTAATAATGAGCATCTTTTGTGGAACACAAAAACAAATGGGCCTGTTGTAAAAGCTTTTTCTCCTCATTCTCTTCTGCTGTATTTTCCCCCAGAGCACCAGGCTGCTCTTCTGCAGCTGAAGAGAGAATGCAAGGAGGAACTGGAGAAGTTACAGGTCTGTGCAAATGATAAAATGAAGTGTTTAGCCACAGTGAAGCGCAAAGTGGTGCCAACTTTATATTGCGGAGAAAGAAGTGCATCTCAAAAATGTCTAAAAGTCATTACATCATCTTAATAATGCATCAGAGATCCAACTATATGCAATACGTTAATAAATGACTGCTGCCTTGGCCTATATCCACCTCCACAGATGTCAAGTCTAACCAACAGTGTATTTTAGGAGGACTATGACCGGGAGCTGTCTAGACTGAGGGTGGAAAATGAGGAGAATGCTGCCCGCCTGGAGTTCACCTTGGCCCAGTTACAGGCCGAGCTTTCCCGAGGTGCGACCCACCGGCATAGGGACCTCCGAGACGTTGCAGTGTCCACGGGAGACGACATTTTGCACAAGTCCTTCCGCAACGTCTGCATCCAGACGGACCGGGAGACCTTCATCAAAGTTCCTGAGGATGGGGACGGAGCGGGGCGAGCCTGCGTAAGCCCTCAGCACCCCAAGGTGGATCCTAAAAAACTGGACCTGGCCTCCATCAGCCTCAGCCTGGCTGGACAGAGGGAGGAATCACCACCCTCCTCTTCATTGTCTCCTTCTCCTGGAGCACCACTGCTTGTGTCAACACCACCACTGACAGCACCAGCC
>OMKZ01051460.1:0-17074 GCA_900302535.1 Neoniphon sammara | reverse complement strand
ATTATCAGATCCTAATCGGTTGCTGGTTTTAGCCATACATTGTCTGATTCCAGCTTCACTAAGATGCTAAGATTGTCTTCCTTTTCTCTGTTCATATCATTATAAAATTACCTTTTTTTTGGCTGCTACTTTATACACTAAGCAGTTCAATTAATCTAAAAAAAAAAAAAAAAGTTTTTCACCTTTGGGTATATGACACTTTTCAGGCATCAGAAAAATACATAGGCTACAAAATAAAAGCGATGGGGAGGGGCATCATGAGCTGCCTATTACTCTCCTTTTCGATTATGTCTACTTTATTGAAGCGAGTCCAACGCACGCAGCTAATAAAGTTTCAAGTTGTTTCCTCCTCAACAAAATCATGAAATCCATCTGACCAGACTGTCTGCAGGCACAGGTGCAAGGGATTATGGTCACTGTAGTTCTCTAACGTTCACTCAGCACACTGCAGAGCCACACCCCGGTCCTCACCTCGTGCATGGTGAGGTCGGAGAAGAGGATGACGAAGTTCTCCTCCACTCTGACGATGAGGCCGGTGTCGCCCTCGTACCGCCCGGCGATCACCTTCACATGGTCGCCCATCCGGAAATACTTCCTCAACTCATGAGCCGGGAACTCCAGGGGATCCTGAACACACACACACACACACACACACACACACACACAGATGAGTCATGATCAATAAACTTGAGTACAAGCCTGAGCTAATTTATGAATGAATGAGAGGGAAAGAGGGAGTGTGTGTCACGCTGTGTTTGGCGCTGGTGGTAGCCTGTCTGGTGTGTGTGTGTGTGTGCACCTTCAGGTCTTCGTGTTTGGGCATGATGGTGATCTTGTTGCCGTCCACGCTCAGGATTTTACCCTGCAGGTTGATCAACTCTCCCTCACACACCTCCACGTTGTCACCAGCCTGCAGGTTGTGTTCGCGCTCCTTACCTACACACACACACACACACACACACAAAATCTTTCAGAATATCTATACAAAAAATGATAACAGCTACATTAACCTCATCAGTCTAACTATGACAAATATAGGCCTCACTTTACATCTCTCTCTCTCTCTCTCTCTCTCTCTCACTCACACACACACACACACACACACACACACACACACACACAGTACCTGACTCAGTGACCACCTCCAGGTCGATTCCTTCAGGCTGGTCTTCAAACTTCTCCAGCTCTGACAGCGTGGGCTTCACTCCATCTGTGATCTGTCAATCAATCAATAAGTAACTCATTCATTTTAACAATCATTAAACCGGACCGGACCTTAAACCGTCTCTACCAAGCTGTGAGCTAATCAAGTGTAAAATAAACAGCTGTGCATTCTGGGCAGTTTATCTGCTGGGTTTGGAAAGAGTTTCATGATGCCAAGGGTTGTAAAATTTTGTCAACCCAGAAAGAATCAACTGATAATTCAACTGAATATATGGGGGAAAAAACTGGAGTAAATAAATATCAATTTGTCAGATTTGCCAATTTGTAGAATTTGGTTCCTGAAAGCACTATCAGGATTCACAGTTTCTGAAGGGGTTCCTCAGGGCACTGTCTGGGGGTTTCTGAACAACCCCTAAAAATGTTCCTCAAAGAGCTTTTACTTCTCACAGTGACATCATCATCCTCACCACAGCAGACATGGCGAAGCTCTTAAACAGGAATCCCTTGCGGCTATAACGGTTTCCCTCGAAGATCATGAAGTCTCCGTCATGGCTGACCTCCCCTCCCAGAGACCTGTCAATCAAACAGTCAGTTAGAGGCTGACCTGTCAAATCAAATACACACTTCAAGCCTCAGCCTCACATTACTAGTCTGCTGTACCTTGGACCTCATTTTATTACTATTAATCATTGAGCTAAATTGTTTAGCTTTATTTGCTGTCTGACGTCTCTCTTTGTGACTGAAGCACTTTGTAACTCTGTTTTCAAAGTACTATATAAATAAAAATTTTACTATTATTACTGTTGTATCATTCCAAACTTCAGGACTCAGTTCAGTTCTGGACTGAGTTTGGTTTGTGTTCAGTAGGATTTATGCTAACAGTCATAGTGTTCAACTCTTATTAACTATTGTCAAATCATTCCATACATGCAGAGTTTTCTCCAAAACAGCAAGTACTGCAAGTCCAAATAATGAAACAATAAAAATAACAATAATAAATAAATAAATAAATAAATAAATAGGAAGGCTTTCAACTGAGATCTGGCGAGTGGTTGAATGTGATGAGTGATGTCAGTCAGCAGAACGTCAGCAGCCATGTTGTCCATCTGGCGCTGACAGTTCACTTCTGATCAGAGATCAGTTTGATACACTGGAGAGAGCGCAGAGCCTCAGTCATCAACACACAACAACACTGACTCAGTGTGTTTGGATTAAACCTGGTGTTTATTTCCATGAGGACAACCTATTAAAGCACAAGATCAGGTGCCAATTCATGATGTGATGTTTGTAGGAACTCTGGGTAAACAAACTGAAAAAAAAATTCTGAAGAAGTGGAAAGACTTTTCCAAAACTTTCACATCCTTCTAGGGAATTTCTGTTTACCTCTTCAGACGTTGAGCTGTTTATTCAAGCCATGTGAAGCCCAACCTTTATCAGCAATCAATAAATCATCCCGTGTTTCTCTGTAATATCTAGTCATGATGATTCAGATTGTAACAGATCATAAATTGGAAATCCCACCATAAATTGGTGGGTAATGTCTGTTCTGTAATGATCAGGGCTGTAGATGTTTGTACCTGATCTTCTCTGCATCAAACAGTCTCTGAGCAGGTCTCTTGAACTTCTTCCTCTTTGCAAACCAGTCTTTCTACAGGACAGGGAGACGGAGAGAGGACAGTCAGCTGTGGTGGAGAGGATGCGGGAGAGTGTGTGTGTGTGTGTGTGTGTTTACCTACCAGGCTCATCTTGGCCTTGATGCGGTCCAGGTCGATGCGAGGGATCATCTTCAGAGAGATGGTGTTCTGGCTTGGCTCCACGTAGTCCACCTGACAAACAATGCAAACATCACACCAACTTCAATGATCAATCAATGAAAGCACTCGTTTCCAAACTGGCGCCCTGAGCAAATCAGTGAAATAGTTTTCATTTTTCCTCTCTGATTCAGATTCAGATTCAGATTCTGGAGGTTAGTACAGTGATAGATAGGACAGGAAGCCATTTTGGGCTCCAGTTTCACTCCCTCGTCCTCTGAACTCCACACTCACCCTCACTACTAACAAGTTTTCATGCTTGCTTGTTCCTTTTGAGCTTTTGGCTTATGTGGCGTGTCTTTTCTTATGCTGCATACTATGCTTTATTTTTTTCAACAAGTAAGCCTTTTTCCTCTCCTTTACTGTAAATCCTATTTTTCAGTACTGAAAGTCCTTGTATCTCTTCATTACTGTGCAAAAAAACGAAACACTATCTCCAATGTGATAATGTTTTAGTGAGGGAAGCACAACAAACAGATTACAAGTGGGTTACCTCCTGAACAGACTGGAGAGCTGCACCATGTGCTGCATGACACACGGCCTGATTTTGACAGATTGTTTATGATTTCAGCTCAACGTTTTTAATGATTCATTTTGGGTGTTTCTACCTTTATTCGATAGTGCAAAGTTGAGAGAAACAGGAAAGACAGGTATAGAGACACACAGACACCCAGATGTCCTAATTATATGGGAAACAAGGAGCAAAGACATGAGTGACCAGACAGCATAGAGACCAGAGCAACCAATGGATTCATCACTAGCATATTTCTAACCCCAGCTTGGGTTCGCCCCTTCTTCCCTGGAAAAGCCTGGTGTTCTTCCACATTAACTACAAACTGCTTCAAATATTTCCCATGACCTCTTGAGAGAACCAGACGGAACAGAGAAGTACAATGCCATTTCTCATATTTTGATCCCACTGAACAGACACGAGGGAGGAAAATTTGGAGCAAAAGCAAACTCCTTGAGAAACTGCAAACTTTTAATGGAAAAACAGCTTTAAAGAACTCAAGTACCAGACGCATTTAAACTTTGCATCTTCTGGCAAACCGCTGTTTGGGCTTTAAGACACCAAGGTGTTCTAAAGAGTTTTTTATTAATCATACTCATTAAAAGTTTGTCATCTGTAAAGTTTTTTGGTTGCTCACTGGCTCCTGTTTCGTTTTTCAGTGAAGAGAAACCGTTCCGCTGTCTGACACATTGCCTTGACGTTTCCTTTTCACAAACCAAACCAACCGCGGCTGTGATGTTGGTACCTGAGCGATGTCGTCCTTGTACAGGCCTCTCTTCAGCCGCACCCAGGACTTGGGCTTCAGGTTGGTGACCTCTTTGACCACCTTGAGGACGTCCGTCATCTCCTTGATGGGAACCATCTGCTGGTTCCAGAAGCCCATCCTCAGGTTGCCCACGCCCTCGATGGCCGCCTTCACGTGCGTCTGCTTGTACGACTCCACGTAGATGTAGCCTTTAACGTGTTCAGGAGCCACAACTGACTTGATCTGCAGAGGCTGGGAGGGGGGTCAGGCTAGTCAGTGTGTTTGACTGTGTTAATACTGCCAACAAAGATTTATAGAGCAAACACTGGTGTTTGTTAAGTAAGGTTTAACATAAAGCAAATAAGTAATTACAGCAAAACAGAAACAGAAGAGGATGAGTTTATTGATTTATCTGGCTGATATCTGCTTTTTATTCAATATCCAAAGTGTGACTATGTCTTCCCTCTCTGGTATCAAAGAGCTATCAGCAGCTTCAGTTAAATACAATAAATAAATAAATAAATAAATTCTGCCATTCTGAATTATCAGGTATCAAAAGGCTTTCACTGGCCAATCAGAATTAAGTATTCAGCAAAGACTTGAAATAAAATAAAAAAATAAAAAAATTTAAAAAAAAAAGATTAAAACAGATAATATAGAATATAAAAGAAATAAAACAGATTCTTACTGTGTCTGTGAACTGGTAGGCAATGAACTTCCTCATCAGTGCAATGGCTGTGGCTCTCTCCTCTCCAATCTGAAAAACACAGTTTGTTTTAGAAAGCGTGTGTGTGTGTGAGTGTATAATGTGCGAGTATTTGAAAAGCTAAAGCTACAGGGAACAAAAGGACAACACACACACACACCTTGCACTTGACAGTCCAGAGGTTGGGGTCCCTGTGGACGACAGAAAAACATTAATCACACGAGCATTTTATATTCTGCAAGTCCTCAGTGCGTCTGCAGCGGTCCTGATTGGTGGATGTGAGTTTACGTACTTGACCCCGGGAAGCAGCTGCTGCTGGGTGATGTCATCAGAAAGCTCCTCAGACCCTCCGGAGTAACTAAATACCACAGAAGAAGAAGAAGCCAGGCGGTGTTTACATGCAGAATATTCATGTTAAGTTAACACAACCTGGTTAAGGTTTTCAAATCTTAAAGAGGAAATGAATTCATGAATGCATTCAGTTTCCTGAAATCTACCTCTACGTCACGACTTTGAGGTATTAGCTGTTTCAAGACATTTTCAGATAAAGTGCTCATAAGTTTGAATATGGAAAGCTACTTGATACAGCTGCATCATCTGGCACAAAACAGCAAACAAATGTTTAATTCACTGAACAGATTCCTTCCAAGAGGATTTTACAGTCATTCTGCAAATAAAGTTGTTACTGCTGAAGTCTTCCCAGCTTCCTGCCATGGCAGACAGAATAAACAGGTGCTGAAACAATTAGCTGAAGCTCAGCAGAGCTCAACTCTAAATTTGATGACAAATTAATCATTACAGTCATTGATCAAACAAAAATTTGCTGGACACAGCTTCAAAAATGTTTTCTATTCGACATTTGATATAAATATAAATTTGGTACTGTTTTTTTGGCTGAAGGTCAGACCAAGGAAGCAATATGAAGACAGCACTTTGGCTTCTGGTAACTTGTAATGAGCATTTGTCATGATTTTTGACAGATTACAGACTAATTGATTAACCAGAAAAATAAGCAATTGATAACCGTTAACAGCTGAGTGGCGATGAATCATTATAGTCTTCTGGGTGAGACATGTCTGTGCAAACCCAGGTGACTGATACTCACTGCTCCCCTCCTGATGACTTGGCATATTTCCTCATGTAGTATTCACCCAGAGCCTCCTCTCTGGAGTCTCTGTAACACACACACACACACGTGGAGTTGGCAGGGATATACAAGACAAATTGATTTAATGTTGCAACCTCCTGTCATTGAATCAGATCTGATCACCAGATTAGCCGTTTCCATCAAGCTCAAGATAAACCCTTCCTGTTAGATGTTTGGAGAGAAAAAAAAATCGATACGGCATAGTCTCGCAAAACTTTATCTAGTGAACCTAATCTAATTATTTCACTACAGTTGTGAGCAACTTGCTTAAATCTCCTACCACAGGATTTGTAATTATAGATCATTGTAATGGTACCTTACCAGATATAGTAATCATCTTCTGGAAATTTATTCAAGAAATAGTTTTTGTATGAAATGACCATATTGTAATGTTGTTTTTTGGGGAATCCAGTGAATTACAATATGCAGCTGACAGATGAAATCTACTTCCTCACATCTAATGACTCAAAAACACCAGTTTACATGTGGTGATCAGACTGCGGCAGAAGTGTTTTTTTTTATTTTCTTATAGTGTCAGTTTCTTTATCTACTCTCTTTTCCTGTACATGCTCACACATAAAAAGCCGTTCAGAAATGGGCCAGTGATCAGGTTTCTCCAGCAGAAATCTACCTGTGTTAACCGAGTTTCTCTTAATCTCTGAATCTGACTGTGGAAACCAGCTGAATGTTTACATGGTGTCTGAGAAATCACATAACTGCCCGTTCATGGAGACTAACCCGATGAACTGAGGTGTTTGGTAGGAAGATACACACTTCCATGCAAACGTAATGGCGTTAAGACTTCTACCTCGAAACTTCTACTCAGTCTCTTTGCTTCCATACATGTCAAATAAAAATAAAAACGTCTCGATGGAAACACGGCTAACGAGGCTCTGCCCGATGAGTCGGTGAATTTTGAGACTTTCGTCACCTCCAGAGGTTCTGCAGCCTCCGGGATCCAGAGTGATCCTCATCCAGAACCACATGGTCGATGTTAGACACTGAGAAGGAGAAAGAGAGCGAGGGTGAAGGAGCAGAGAGACATTCAGAGAGAGAGAGAGAGGAGAAAGAAGGGGAGATGATAATTCTGACATTAACAAGCAGATGATATCTGAATTTTACAATGAGTTTATGAGGATATTCTTATGAGAATAATGAGTGATGATTATGACTAACACTCACCTTCAGCCTCCTCTGCTCAGGTCCATCCGGGGTGAAGAAGGAGAGAGGAAGAGGATGAGGCGTAAGGAGAGGAAGAGGAGTCGCAGCAGGAAGGGCAGAAAGAAGCAGAGGGACGGGAGAAAAGGAATCGGAGGACCAAAAGGAAGAAGAACGTGATGAGAAGAAGAAGACGAGGAGGAAAAGAGGGAGGATGTAATAGTAAGAGGAGGAGAGAGGAAGGAGAGAAGGGGAAGGGTGAGGGATGAGAGGAAGAGGGAAAGGAAGAATGTGAGAAGAAGAAAGAAAATGACAGGAAGGAGAAGAGAAAGAAAACAGGGAAAGGAAGGGGAGTAACATCAGAATACAAGGACAGAAGAGGAAAATGAAGAAGAGGATAGGTGGAGGAGTAAAGAAAAGCGGAGGGATAGAAAATATAGAGCGCAAGATATAGAGAGAGAGGAAGAAAGAGGAGGAGGAGGGCAAGAAAAGAAAAGGGAAAAACAGAAGCCAAAGGCATCGTCATCAGGGCAGAGCACACAGGAGCGAGGAGAGCCAGGCAGCCGCAACACAAAGCATGATGGGAAATACAAAAACAAAAAAAACAAGACAAAAACAGACAGATTAATGGTGATGTTGAGCACAGAGAAGCATGGAGGCCAGTGTGGGGTTTTAATGTGTTTCAGTGACGCTGTGCATTACGATGTGCCACAGAGAAGCACCAGTCACATCTGTTAGTACCAAAACAATAAAATAACAACAACAACAAAAACAACAATGACACGTTTCCTAGCAGGCGGCAGCGTCAGGCAAACGCTCATATCTTGGTTCTCTGGAGGGAACTCATGAAATACTGAGAGACGGATCTGTTCAGTCTTGGGCCACACCAGCTATTCCCAATGATGTGATGTCCATACAAAGTTAACAGCACCTAATATGTTATGAAACCAACAGAAACCGCAACACAAATGTCCAGGGTCTCCAGTCGTTGGAGTTTTGTCTTCCATGTTGCAGTCCCCAACCTCACACTAAGGCTGTGACGATTATGAAATATTAGCTGACGATTAATTGTCAAACAAATAATTGCGATTAGCGATTCGTGTAATTTTAATTGGCTGTATTTTGTGACGCAGGCAAAAGCTGTTGCAACATCCAGCTGACAGGGGAACCTGCCGGGCTATCGGGCCGGTGGATATCCCTAATTGGCTCCTCTAGACTTCCAGCCTCTCTTCTGGTATTTGGATTAAACCCAAAATGTGCCCAGATGGGTGAAGTGATGTGGGACTTTGGAATAACATACATTTTCTTGGGAGTCAGTTGCTCTCCAGCCTGCGTCTTCTGCTGTTTGCTCGGTCACATGGTGTCAGTAAACTTCAGACTGTAAACGCTCCATGAAAGCGTCAGCGGTGAAGTGTAACGCTCCACTTGAACAGTTTGAACAGGACCAGCGTGTCGCTCCGTCTGGTTTCCAGGTAATAAGTGACTCCTCAGCTTGAACTGAGCTGCCTCGGTAGACACGGCTAATATGTTAAAAGTCTCGCCTTATTAGATTCTGACAATTCTGATTGGTCAGGTCACGCTTAAGTCACACTGACAAGCGTCGCGTTGCAGCTTCAAGTCAAACCAAGTTCAACATACTATGAGATGTGTATGAAAGTGACAGATTATATAATCAACTCGATCACAATTATGTAAAATATCCAACCTTTATATAATCGCGAGCACACAATTATACGATAATTGGCACTTGTTGTTGTCACTAATGTAACAAACTCATTCAACAATCTAAACTTAGTACACGCGTCATAATTGGGCCGAGTTTGAACTTAGGAGCAGCTGGTGCAACCCACTGCAGGACAGATTCGTTTGATTTGGAACCTGATTGATTTGGCATCTGGCCATGGTTACACTTGTATAAAATGTGATTTTTGAGCTCTTCACTAGAAAAAAAAAGGCAACTATCATCATTTTACACTCCTTGTGTATGCACTGTCCCTGGACGATGCCCAAAACTTGTTTTGGTCACCTGTCGTTTAAAAAATGGCTTTGTGTATTTTATTAAAATAAGTGAATCATCTTGGTTCATTTTGAGACCAACAGCTGTCAGCCTCTCCTCTGCCTCCTCCACAGTTTATCAGCAGGTGGGATCAGGCAGGAAATCTACTGTGTTGCTTTACAGCACAAAACAGGAAGAGTGCGCTGTTCTTGCAGAGCAAACGGAGCTAAAGCTTTCAGTTTCTGGCAGATGGTAGAAGGAACGAAAGGCCGATGCGAAAACGTTTGTCCAAGTTGGCACTGTTAATCTGGAAGTGATCCTTGTATTTAAAAATCTCTCACGTAGCACTGTGAAGTGTGATTTAATCTCAAATTGAAAGTCACATTGAAACAAGTGTAACCTTCGCCTGTTTGAGCTGGCAGCTCAAATCTGATCGACTGACAGACTGGTAGCAGGGCTGGGTTCAAATCCCTTTCAACTCAAAAAATACAAGATAATGATTTTTCCTAAACATTCACATATTTAAAAGACACTGGATGGACGTGTAGCCTAGACCACAATGTCACAGGTTCAATCCCCACACTGGCCAAAGTGTCTCTGTGCAAGTCACTGAACCTGCTCGCTCACTGGAAGTCGCTACCGATAATCATGTCAGCTGAAAGCTGTAAATGTGACGTAAATGACTGCTTTGCAATATCCAAACTGTTGAGCGGTAATTCAGAAAGAATGCTGTATTAACAGCCAATAACAAATGATTGAAAGTGAATTCAAAGTAATCCGACCACAGCCCTGTCTGCTGTTTTAGGAGCCAAAAGTGGATGGATTTGCCCTCTGTGCTTCCCTTTACATCAGGCTACACACTTACAAATACAGCTGTGCTGAGATGGGGTGGAGTTAATAATGTATACATTTGTAAAAACTAAATGAAATAAAAACAAACAAAAAACAAACAACAAAAAAACAGGGATGTGGGTTTTACTGAATGAGTGAGTCAACTGATAATCCACTGGATTTAGAAAACACATGGATTCAAAAGAAAATCAAAAATGTGAGAGCAGAAGAGTATCTGGAGTAGAATTACCGTTAACTGAAGAGGACATGCATGACAGAGGGACACCGGTGAGACAAGAGAATACAGTCAGACAGCACTAACACTCGTCAAACAGCTGACAAAATCTGCACAGTGTTTCTCACAGGTTCACCTCAGCAGGAAGGCTACTGACACTTCGCTTGGCGAGGTTTCCCGGGCACTAAAGTGTCTCAGTCCAGTTTAAAGGAATACTCCAACGTTTTTGGCAAAGTATCTTTGCTTTGGTTTGCTTTTTCACACTGATGGAGTGAGGCTAATGACTCCTGTAGACTTCAAGTCTTTATGCTAAGCTAACACAAAATGCTACCCACTGGAACCAAAGCAGTGAACGCACTGAAGTGAAAATGGTATCGAACATCTTGTCTCAGTCTGGGTAAGTCGGAGAAAGGGGATTTTGCCCAAAATGGTGGAGTATTCCTTTAAGCTAACAGCACTACAGTATTATCTTTTAGGTTCAGTTTTTGAACACCTGGAACAATCTTCAAAATACTCTTTGCCTCTGTACCCCTGAGACAGTTTAAATTAGGTTGGAATAATAAAAAAAATCATATTGCAATTATTTTGACAGATACTGTGATATGATTCACAATTTTAAGGCAATGAATTTCTGTATTATAAACTCTTTAAATGATGATGATGATATAATTGCTGCTGTCGTTGGTACCAAGCAAACATGTTTTCTTACATTTGAAGAATTTGATTTACAGGCGAGGGCAAAAAAAAAATCAGCTCCTGTGATTTGGATGTTGCACTTGGCCATATTGCGATTTTGATAATATTCTGATAGACTGATCAGCTGAAGTTTAAATCCTTGACCACAAATCACCATCCTTCACTTTTGTTGTTTCAAGTGATTGTTTTGCATTATTCTATTTACTACTCAATATTTAATTCACTTGTAATTGTTTTGACTGGTTTTAAGTGTTTTCTATGTTTTGCATTGTTGTGTTTATTGTCCCATATTTTATTACTGATAGTTATTTTGCATGTCTTGTAATTTTCTGAGTTGCCATTGTTGTTATATTCTTTACTTAGCACACTTACAAAACAGTATCTGCCCTCATCGTGTCTTCGAGGTGAAATAATGAAAGCTTGAAAGAATTAATTATTATATTTAATTATAGAAAGCACTACGCTTCCATCTGATCACAGGAGCTTTATTTCAAACTGTGTCTCGACCCCCCCACACACAGAAGTGCAATCAATCAGTTTGCCAGAACACTTTTTCAGCACTTGGCTTCTCCGCTGTTCGAAAAGCCTGTCTGTGAACTGCTAGCAACATGCAAAAATCCCTTTTTGGCCAAATGTTCTGCTTGAGAAGAATGTGCCGAAACGTCTTATCTGGATAAAAGTAAACTCATGCAAGATTGACTGAACTAATGGAGCGGCAAAAACATAAACTTGTGCCACAGAGACTCTTTGGATCATTTGCGCCAGTCAAATGATCCAATCAAAGTTTATTTATTTATTTTTTTTTTAAATCAGAGATGTTTCTTGGGATAAAAATATCTCCTGGAATAAAAATATCTCCTCTTTATTCTGTAGCTCTGTATCCCTTTGTTTCTAAAATAATCAACCAAGAAAGATACTTTGTTTGTGAATGGCTTGAATGCACAACAAGCGGCCATGAAACTCAGAACTACGAGCTAACAGGGAGCACATGAAGGCAACATGACTCTTCCAAGAGAATTCTGCAGAACGACCACAGCTTTGTGAGCTGGGAACTCTGGAACACAGGAAGATAAACACTGGATTTCTGGAGCCACGGTGTAATCTTTTGGCTTCACAGCAATTTGATTATGTGGTTTGAAGTAAGTTTATGGTAATTTTTTCCCACTCTAAACTCTGAAGTTACTCACTCCATTCACTCCAGTTGTTTTGGACAAGGCTGAAACAAACAAACTGGCTGTGTGTTAAACAGACAAACTTCACCAGTGTTTCAACTGACATGAGGGCCAGTAGATAAGAAAACTAGAACTTCTGGGCAAACTATATTGGGAAAAATATATTGCGATTATTATTGCTATGGTTTTACTCCTTACTCCTATTAGTTATTGTTGCTAAGACAACTAAAAAACATTTAATGACCCCCATCTGCTTCTTATTGTCCTCTGTTACAGCAGATACAGAACTGTATAAAACTACAACACAGAAACCTCCATGTTGGATTTTCTCCCAGAGGTCAACATGCAGCAAAGTAGTGTTTCTACTGGCCGGCTGTGTGACTTCATAGGTCAGAGTCCACCACACTTATGCTGCATGAACATGAAAGAGTGAAGCTGCTTTGCAGCTAGAATTTTATTTTATTTTATTTTATTTTTTGTTGTTTATTTAGTTAGTGAGTTATTTTACATTCACCCTTTACCTGGTTTTCAAATGGAAATTGAAGAGAAACAATTAAAATTTAAGTGCAGTTTGCATCTTCATCATCACCATCATCATCATCATTATTACTGGCTGTAATGTGTGGGGAGTCGAGACAGTAAATTGCCTTCAGGCCTCTTGTAATACATAAGCACAAATTTAGCAGGTCAAGTGTCTTGTTGATGGGTTAAAACTGGCTAATATAATTAAATCATTTTTTTTATTCTGTCTCTGATGACGATGTGAAATTGAAAAAACAAAAAACATTTAGAATTCTCTGCAGCTCTTCACTCGACTAAAATCTCACTCAGAAGAGTTGAAGTCACAGTGAAAAGTTTGGTCTGTCTATGGAAACCGATGCTGCTCTGCCTCAGAAGTTCATGTTTACAACAGTTTGCTTCCTGATCCTGAATCTGACCTTTGCACTGAATTCATTTTACTGCGTAGTATTTAGTGATGTTAACCTGCCACAGATTCTACTTTGACTGCTGAACTGAGACAAAATCAAGTTCAACTTTGAAATGAAGTCACATTTAACATCATTTTCATAATTTCACCCAAATTTAAAAAAAAACTTCATCCCATCTAACAGCTTAAGCTCTGCAAACACAGTGAACACTCACTGTTGAATTTGAGTTTGTGTGCTCACCTTTCTCCAGAATATCCTCAGCTCCTTCCTCCCACGGATCTTCATCCTCATACTCATCATCCACATCTAGAGAGAAGAAAAACACAAGGACAGGACACAAACGTCACGTTATGTCCAGCTTCAGTCCTACAGAACAGACTTCTGCGTGCAAAGACAGAAAAAACAAACAGAAACAAGAGCAGAGACAGATGAGAAGAGACAAAGAGAAACAGGAGGAGAAAATGTCTAAAGGAGGAAATGTTGTGTCTCTTCATCCCTACAGACAAAGTTTATCTAAACCCAACATAACCTGATGCACAGATAGATGACAGTGGAAAGAAAAAACACTGAGAAAAAGACGTACAAAGAAAGAAGAAACAGTCTTCTCTTGACTAAATTCCTTTTAATGTCCATTTTTAAGAAGGACAACAAGTTTCATGTTTTCTTCCCTACAAATTTACTTTAATTTAGAGAAATATCATGCAATGTTTGGAGTGTTGTTACAAAAAAAAAGAGAGAATAAGAAAAAATAGTACAGTTAGGTTCTATCTCCCTGACAAAACAAAGCGAAAATGTCAGATTTTGATGTTCAAACTCAAATACAAAGAGGGTGAAGAGAAACGGAGATGAAGAAGAGATAATAAGTAACAATCTGTCATTTTGTTGTCAGTCGTTCAAGATGACGGCGTGCCCCCTGTGACTGTCAGTTACCACTCACCAAATACTCCACAATAAAGAGAGAGACAGAGAGAGAGAGAAAAGGAAACAGAGGTAACGAGGACTAGGTGTGTTCGTACCGGCCTCATCCAGGATGAAGCCTCCGTGCCTGGGCTTCTTCCTGGGGCGGTCGTCGTCATCCTCCTCCTCCTCTTCGTCATACTCCTCCTCATCCTCCAGGTCCTCCCCCTCCTCCTCAGCCACCTTGTCACTGCCCACGGGGCTGGCTGTCTCCTCCTGGACAGAGATTCAAAGCTCACAGCTTTGGTAAAGGTGGAATCACCAACCTATTTAGTATGAATAGGTTCTGTTTATTGCAATTTTAGGGTTTCAGCACTTAGTAACTGAGTAACTTGGTGATATTGAAGTGTCTGTTTTATTTTCTGGTGTGTTGCATCATGCACCTCCATTCCTTCTGACCAATCAGAGCTTCTCAATACTCAACATTCAGAAGAAAAATAAACTTCCAGATGCTGAGGCAGCAGGGAAACTTTAGATGAAGCGTTGGTGGAAAAACAGCGACGAGTGGACGGGAACCGAACAGATTAGCCAGCGTTACATAAGAAAATCATCTTATTTTACATTTCAGTGGTGGATAATGTTTGGATACACTGTGTGTATTAAACCAGATGAGTGCAATCTACTCTAAATTATGTGCAACTTGTCTTCAAGTTATAGCTGTACCTAAAGTATTAAGATAATTAGATAATTTCTAATTTTTGGGGGGTTATTACGGTCCTGAGGAGTTAAGACAGCAGGAGTGAAAAAAAGACTGTAGCTGGTGCTGCACTGAAAAGAAAATCTTTACACAAGTAATAAGGATAATTATTTTCTGCGGTAATTATTCAGCTCCCAATAGAAACAGTTCCACAGACCATGTTAGATACTGACACATAGTTCAAGAAATGTTTTCAATCCAGTCTAAAGACCATCCTGTAATGTAAACAGGCTGAAGACCACAGACCTGTTGCAGCCTGTTCCTGGCTAACGACATTTACTGTGATCTACACACAGTTCAGAGCAGCTTTTATCTACTTTGAAAACATAAACATTATATAAACATTATCGGTTTTGTCAACTGTGGCGAGTTATGAAAGTATTTATACACTTTAGGTTGTTGCTGTGTTCAGCCGCAACACTGGGTAATGACAGTTAGCATGGCTGGCTAATACCTCATTTTCCTCCACTTCCTCCGCTTCTCCGTCGCTGCTGCGCTCACTCTGGTTATCAGAGAAATCGCTGTCGTCGGTGTCAGACATCGTGTAATTCCTGCCTGTAACGGGCAACATAAACAAAAATTAAAAACGTCTTTACTGTGCTAAACAGCTAACAGCGCGGTTCACAGGGCCAAACTCATTGAAACATCCAAACAACAGTGAAGACGGCCTAGCAAAGCAAGCTAATGCAGTTAGCACGGATGTTGCGTTTACCGTATCTTAAAAACTACCGAAAATAAATGTCAACAAATAGGTTCTGTGGGCATTTCTTACCTCTTTGAAACACGCGCCTCGATTTATATCTTGTTAACTACAAAAATAATGCAAATAAGACGTTATTTCGATTATTCCCACGTCTTCTCGGATGCACACACACAGAGCCGCGAGACTTTAGAAGCTGCGTTGGCGTAGTCACGCGGGTTTTGGATGGCGGATACGTCCAAGAGGAAGTGAAGACGTCTCACTCCAGTTACGTTTATTAACGTTAACAGAAAAGTGGACAAACATGTATTTTTGTCACTGTTATATCAAAGTGTTTACATGATGGACCAAATTACACACAACTCCCAAATGTCGTTAACACCCAATGCTACAAATTGCAATTTTCATGGCTGTCCTTAAAGATTCTCAGTTATCCAGTTCATAGGATAGCTTTAAGTTACTACCTTTTGAAATTTGAATGGCTGTGTTTCAGGTCTACAACATAGCTTTCTATGGCGACAGCTATGTTTTCTTTAAAGTAATGTAACTTAACGCGAGAAATAAAAGGAAATACAATAATATAACGCAAGCATAACAGGGTTTACAAGGTCTGGAAAATTGCTACTGAGTGGCACATCTTCCCGTAGGTACAATCTTTGTTGCGTCAGGACACCACCGTCTTCGACGACCACTCACCAGCCAATCGAATCACATGGTTCAAGGAAAGTCAAGGGAACAACCCGGAAGCCAGCAGTGTGACGCCGAAGCTGGTTCAATAGCCAAAAACTAGAGGAAAAAATAAAAATTTCCAGATATTCTCCATTTGTCGGTTTGGTTTGGAGCTCCGGTGAAGGATGAACAGCGTCGGGGAAGGTTGCACCGAGCTGAAGCGGGAATACGACCAGTGCTTCAACCGTTGGTTCGCCGAGAAGTTCCTGAAGGGAGACCGGAGCGGAGACCCGTGTACCGAGACGTTCAAGAAGTACCAGAACTGCGTGCAGAAGGCCATCAAGGAGAAGGACATCCCCGTCGACGGAGTGGAGTTCATGGGCCCCAACAAGGACAAGCCGGAGAGCTGATGGGGAAAAACACGGCTAACGAAACCGGTTTGACGCAAACAGCGAGCGGTGACTGAACACGTGTCCTGCAGCCTCAGAGGAGAGTCCATCTTGGCTGAAAGCTGGTGGGACTGCTGATGCTGCGGGCATAGACTTGAGCCTAAACACACCGAGCAGCAGGGATGAAGAGCCTCGGTGTGTTCACAGTCTGTGCATCTGCAGTGTTTGCATCCATATGAACTTTGGCTTTGGAGAATTAAAGCCCCGCTATTTCTCACACAGGCGGACTCGGATGAGAAAACACACTCGGCTGTTTGTTTCGCTGCAATTTTCTGTCACACTGGATATTAACTTACATTAATTATATGTTGATTATCAAGGAAAGAACTATGGCTGCGACTAAGGATTATTTTGATAGTTAATTTATCTGTCTTTTTTAAATCAAGTCGATTAATCGCTTAGTTGATAAAGTGTGAAAAATAATGCCAGAAAAAATACAATCAATTAATTCTCTGTCAATTAATTGATGAATTGAATGTCAGCTGGTTGTTTGTAGTGGTG
>OMKZ01051459.1:41733-53011 GCA_900302535.1 Neoniphon sammara | reverse complement strand
GGAGTAACGTACACGAAAGGAAGGTAGGAAGCTAGGGAACAAATAAATGAAAAAAAATGAATAAACAAGGGAGAAGGCAGACAATAAGGAGGGGGATAAGGAAGTAGGAAAGATGGAAGGAGGGTACAAATGAATAAAAATGAAAGGAAGAAGTAGAGAGGGTAGGAAGGAAGGCAGAAAGGAGCAGATACAAGCACAGGGAGGAAGGAAGGAAACAAACAAACAAACAAACAAACATACTGACAAATAAGGGAATGGAAAAAGAACAGAAACAAGGATGGGAGGGAGGGAAGCATGTAAAGAGGGATGAGAGGAAGCGAACACAGCAGCAACTAAAAAAGGAGGCGCAGCAGAAAGCTACGAACGAAGCAAAGAAAAGAGACAGCGAAGAAAGCATGAAGAAAAAAAAAGAAGGGAGGAACCTCAACTGTACTTTTAGATAAGGCAAGAGCTAGTGTCTATAAGCTGTGTAGGCCTAAAGACAAAGCTACATTAAATCTGCGACTCAGGCAGGCCAAAACTGAGAATGATGTACTGCGTTTGCCCCAAGCCGCCGGCCCGGCTTTATTATCGCCTGTGTACTCTTCACAAACTGATTATACCACAGCTTCTCTCAGCAAACTGAATTTGTCCGCCTTTTCTTTGTGTGCATGTGTGTGTGTGTGTGTGTGTGTGTGAGAGAGAGAGAGCCTGTGTGTGAGTGTGAGCCTGTGTGTGTGTGTAGCCCGGGTCTAAGACAAAGATGAACAATTCATCTATTCCAGCAGCTCTGCGATCTGAGAGACAAGGGAAGAGAGAGAGAAAAAAGAGAGCGGTGTATAACACAGACACACAGTATGCTGCACAGCCTGAGCATAAATCACAGCTTGAAGATCTACAGTAGAGGCTTGTCAAAGACACACCGGCACGCTCTGAGAGGAAAAGACAGGTGAGAGAGGAAGCTGCAGTGAGAATCCAGGTGACCTGCACATCATACACAACAAAACCTGATTATTTTGCTCCCTCTCTCTCTCTCTCTCTCTCTCTCTCCCTCTCTATCCTCGTTTTATCTCCCTCCCATGTCTGTCTGTCAGAGAGGAACTGATGAAAAACTGTCTCACTGTTTAAAATTTCATCAGGGGTGTAACAATTCATTGATTTTAACTGATGCACCACGCTTCATCACAAAGATATTGCTGCATTGATTCAGGAGCTTCAGTATCAAGCAAAAGTTTGGAAGGAATCACAGCTCAATTGATGCAGGCTTGTCTTCACTGGGAAAGACTGAGATTACAGGAGCATATTTTTGTTTTAGCACATAATAATGTAATTCACTCTGTTTGTGTTTCTCCCTGTCTGAGTCCAAATGCGTGCGGCTGCCAATGTTGTAAGCCCAGTGAAGGCTCACACTGTCTATCTCTCGCTGCCCCTAACTCAAATGAAACAAACCTTCCCCCCCTTCCTTCCCTGCGCCCCTGGCCAATTAATTCTACGTTGATTTCAAGAATGCCAACCAACGGAGAGCAAATATACGATGTGTCACACACCTGTAAACTGCAAGCGTAAACATGGAAAGCTTGACAAAAGTGTGGCAAAAACTGGCCAAGAAGCAGTGAAATATACAGGTAGCAGATATAATCTTGTGACTCATTCCAAGTGACGCCATAGACTGTGAGAGACACAGCCTCTGCTTGGCCCTTAATGCCTGCAGCCAGCAGTCACACTAGCTGGTATCAAAGCCAATCGCTAACAGCTCTGCACAGTCAAAATCCATCACTGAGGCCACTGGATATGTAAACACAGCAGCAAGGAGTTACTCATAAACAACGGCCTCTTTGAAAGCCTGATTTTGTGTTGATGGATTTTCATTATGAGCTTCCAAATAGGACGTTATTATGGTCAATCAAAAAGTAAAAGACTGCACTATAATGTGCATATTTCTCTATCACACACAACTGAATGCATTTATGCCTTAAGATCCTTTCTTGCAACCAGTGATAAAACTATGGAAGAAGCAAAATGGAACTGTTTACACTACATTGTATTGCACCAAGGGATACTTAGTTCTGATTGGTCAATTGCAGCACTCTTTGATCTGATATTTCTGAATGATGACTGTCATTATGAATAACTAACCATTGCTATGGACAGTGACTTCAAGCCGGTCCGATGTATCACTCTATACAGAAAACCCAGTCCATTTACTACTGCTAATCAAGCTAGCTAGAATTAACAACAACACATGCTGGAGCCATTACAGCATGGATATCACTTCATTTATATGAGGAACATGATGACAACAAAGAAAGTAGACTGTCATGTGTATGTCTAATGAAATCCCCTTCGTGGTGATACAAGACCCTGACACTATCACCCTGTCGGGATTTATTTTGTGATAATGACCAGCTGGTTGTACATTACTGCTTACTTATCACGCCATATTGTATTGCAAGACAGGTCTGGATCAAGTCATAATGAATTGTTGCCTGCTTGAAATGCATCTTAGGTGTGTTGACTGATTGATTGCGACTGGAGATGAACACTGAATCATCTCAGATGTAGAGATGCCTAAGTTTCACCCTCCCTTATTACCCTCTCAATCAGACAAATTAACACCTCACCCATTCACACTGTCTCCAGTTGAGGCAACTGCATCTTTCTCCTGCCTTCACACACACTCTCCTTCACACACACACACACATAAGCACACTCATACTCTATCTCTGCTTTCTTGATGCAGACATTCTCACTCGCCCGTAAGCATGTAAAATCTCTCCCGAGTAAGTTGAAGAGCGTACCGTAGAGAGAAGACATGAGGCTAAAACAGGGTTCCTATCCTTGGGCAGAAAAATGCGTGTGAGTATTGATTAATGAACACTAGACAGACACTACCCAACCCCTGTAGTTCTCTCTGTAAACAGCAGAGTGATTGGAACAGGGGAAACACCCCTACGCTTTCAATCTAACCCATCCCAGCAAATACACACTCCCTCACACACACACACACCATTATTTATGGAGCAGTATCACTCTTGCAGAATGGCATGCAGACAAACACTCACAAATGCACACAAACACACCCAGGCGCCCGCATACACACACCTTGTCGTATCTTGGGGCCGGTGGAGCGGTAAATGTTGCAGTATTTCAGTGTGACAGGAAGCAGTGTGTTTATGTGTTTATCGCTCGTGCAGCCAGGACAAGACGGCCCTCTCCCCATACTGATGTACAGCTTCTTAATAAGGGCTGGGCCTCCACCAAGAAACAAACTACTCGTCACAAGCGCACACACACACCAGCTGTATGCCCCAAAGCAATTAATACACTGTCCTCCAATTATGCTCCATTAGTTTCTTTGTGATGATGTATGAATTTGAACCAAGAGAAATACATTATGTGGAAACAGTACCACAGATCACGCCATACCTCAACTCCAAATCACTGATGCTATAATTAGCGACACCGACTGTAATTGTGTGTGTGTGTGTGTGTGTGTGTGTGTGTGTGTGTGTGTCTCTCTCTCTCTCTCATGGTGGCTGTGGCTATATGAGCCCATGTCTGTGTATGTGATATACGTACTGCACCCCTCGCTAAAGCTGTCCTTTGAGTTATGTGCTCATATATCGTGATATACAACGCTATTACGCCGTTCTCCATAACTTCACATTGGTTAACACATCTCAGCGTTATTAATGAAATGAAAGGAGCCAGACGGGGAGGAGGGAGGATAAAACAATCACATTAATAACCAATGTTTGTTTTCATTCTGCAAATTAATTTTCTGTTTGCACTGGTCAAGATGTCCCTCCATCTAAATTTGCAGGGTAGTAGTCATAGTATAATGGGCCAGGTAAAGGTAATGCAATGGGGAGAGAAAATGAATACCAATGTGCATGTGTTACCAATTATATTTAAATTAATGTTTTGACATTTTGTTACACTTACAATATGTACACACACACACATAGACACACAATACTACTAGTGATGGATGAGAATAATTGCGTGGTTGCATGTCATGTGTACATACAGTATGTCTGTGTTTGTGCATGTACCTAGTGAAGACCAATGGCTTAGATTTTTTTGTCTTTTACACACACAAACACACAGTTATGCATTTGCAGTAATTTTGACTGTGTGTGTTTATGTGTGTGTGTAGGCCTCTCGCAGCTTCTGCCCCCCTGTCAGACTGCAATGATGTAATCTCTGGGTGTGACAACCTGTCTTTTAACTCATCTAAGCTGGACGCCCATGATGTATAGTTACGGTAGATATGAGCCTACAGCAGCCACTGCGTCAGCGACATATATCTGCAGCTGCTTTATAGACAGCCTTTTATCACTGAAGACATGCTGCTGCTGTATACTGCGCACTGTTAAATCATCAAAACAGGATTTCATCCTTGTTTGTAAAAGATATCAGGATAACCGCAAAAGCATCTATTTCTTTAGTTGCAATCACGTCTTTTGACACAAGTTATCTTTTGACAAGTGACAAATAAAGTGGAATAAAATGGAATGGTTGAGACTCCCGCAGTGAATTCTGTCTCCAATTCAGAACAATTTGCAAAGTGACTCAGGCAATTTTGTTACATGCAGGCCTGGCCTGCACAGTGCTGTGCCCTAGGAAAATAAACTGACCTCAAAAGAGACCATGATCATACACTATTCCTATGATCTTTTGCAGTTCAGCCTAGACTTGTGAATATGAACAAGGCTCTCTTAGAGGGGAAAAAGAGCTAAACCTAATATCATATCAAATGGAAGATGAGCTAATTACATGTAAAAGAAAAGGAACGAGAAGTTTACTTAGGTGTAAAATCTCAAATAAACATCTTAATCTACAAAGTCAATGCTGCATTTATAGTCACAGGAGCAGCTCTTGGTTTTGTCTGCAAAGAACATTACAGATGTCGGACAACCAAGCCACTGTCTAACTTTTGGAGATAGCTGCTTATGCTCAGAAATCTTCACTGAACTGTATCATGGGAATAATGTATGGTTCATCTATTTGACAAGCCTCTGGAACAACACGCAGACATGCATAACAGAACTGGAATATTCTACAATATTGAGTGTCATCCGTATCATTGCCTCAGCCTCTTTCTCAAATTGCAGTGCAAATACATTAATTACATTAAATAAATACATGAGACGCAGCAAATCTATGACACTGTAAATTCCCTGTCTGCATTCTGTGGTAAAGAGTTGGGGTAACTACTGTGAGGCATGTTGCTAATACAGGCATAATTACTTTTAAAAAAGAAACACACAAGGAAAACTGAATAGTGTCATAGGCCTTAGAAGTCATATGTAATACTGACTACAAACATTTGCCCAAATATGGAATTCCAGGCCCAACTTATTGTCTCTGTAGGGAAAATACATCCCTGTCACAGTTTGTGATTTAAACTCATTTAAAACTTTAAAAATGAGACTGAATCCACTGAATTCCACTGCCACTTTCCAACCCAATTCATTATTTTTCTGACAAAAAGCTAATACTGCGGCGCACATTAAATATGTAGCTGGCTGTTCTGTGACCGGCTTTGCCCAAAACATTTAGCCTACAGCTAGAATCATTCAATTGTAGAATCAATCTGCTGCTGAGCCATAAAACTACCTGGTCAGAAAGCTACCATTTCTTTGGTCAATCTGTTATAGTTGTTGGAGTAGGGTGACAACAAAAGTTTTCAGAGGTGGGAGAACAACTATGGTCATGTGCGACATGTCATCACAGGTGGCTAACCATGTAGCCTTTAGCAATTTTTTTCCCCATGTAAAAACAAATGTCCAAATGTCATAAATTATTTTGATGGTATTAGGAAAACCCCATCCATTTCTCCCAAATACTCTCAAACTCTCAAAAATGCTAACAAATCAGAACTCTCAATGGCTTCTGAGGCCTACTGTCCTTGAATTTCCAAAAAGTCAACATTTGATACATTTTTGATATAGTACAGTACACTGAAATTGCTTGGCACTATCCTAGGTTCATGATAAAATCTTCATATATGGGGACACAAATGTTGGCTGTCTATTCCAGTTAAAAGAAAGAAAGTTAAAAGAAAGAAAGTTGCATACAAGTTGGTGGGTACAAGTTTCTGTAGGCCACTGATCACTTTTCGCACTGTCCACTTCCTATGGGCATGGATTTGTTTCATCACGTGACTGGCTTTTTCAACTGTCTTCTCTTACTCCTTCTTCCTTAGCAACCTTTCCATGACCTTCACGGGTAGAGAAGTCATTGACCTCCCTCTCTCCCTTAGTCAGTCTCCTCCTCCATCTGTCTCTATTACTGCATTTCTCTACTTCCCCCGCCGCTTGCTCTTTTACAGCTGCTGCATTCTCCACCTTCTCTCCCTCCCTTGCTGTATTCTCTGTCTCCATTGCTCGATGCCTTTCGTCCTCAGTGTTCTCGGCATCTGTACAACAAGCCCTCCCTTCCTACTTCTCTCCTCACTCTCCCTGCATATGTGTTCTCTCAGCAGCCCCCCTTTCGTTCCCCTCCCGCCTCCCTTCTTCCATCACCTCTCTTTTTCTCTATCTCACCCCATCCATTCATCTCTCTCCTGTCACTCTGCATCGCTCACCCTCTGTTTTCCTCTGGCCTGCTTGTGTTCTCGTCAAATGGTTACAGTTTCTCCTCCATCTCTCTTTCTCCCTTCCCCATCACTTTCTTTCTCCCACTTCCTCCCTCCACCACTTGACCTCACTTGCTTCTCCACACTGCTCATTCCCATTCTTATTTCATCTGATGCAATATCTCACTCTCTCTCCCTCTCTTTCTCTCTCTCTAAGTAAGGTATTACACCTTTATTTGTCCCTGCGGGTCGATTGAAGGAGGGAAAAGGCATAGCGGTGTCATAAAAGTAAGACACATTGAAACTCTTACCAAGGTTGAACCACAACACTGTAATGACACAGGCATTCCATGTGATGAAGTGTAGACAACAAAACGAGCAGTAAAAATATCTATACAGTACATTTGAACCTGATCAAGGATATAAATCTCCTCTACTCCTTCTCCCTCTCAGCTACTGTAGTCCCTCCTGCATGCTCATGCTTTCTCCTTCCCTCTCAATTCAGTACCTTTCTCCTCCTTACCCTCCCTCCCTCCATCTCCTTTTAACTCTTTCCCCTCCACCACTACCTTACTAACTCTATCTCTGACTGTTACTCACCCTCTCTCCTCTTTCTCCCTGCTCATGCTCTCTTTCAGTCGTTGCAGCTTCTCCTCCATCTCTCTGCTCTCCTGGACCAGAGTCACCGTCTCCATCCGCAGCTCCTGCAGGTTCCTATGGCAACACACACACACACACACACACACACACACAATCAATCAACAACAATCAATCATACAAATGACCTACTCTGTCAGATTGGAGAGCCAGGCTTTCGTCAATCTCTTCAATTCATCTGTGGCTCCTGCAGATCCCTGTTGCCATGACTGATCAATACTCTAATCAATTAGTCATTGGATCACGGTACCACCTAGCCAGGCATCAATTCAATCAATTACCTTTTGGCAAGTGAGGAACTACAGTAGGAGATTGCAGTCAATTTAGCAGTGGCCGATACAAAGGAAATGAATAGACTATGAATAGGTCAACCATCAGAATAAAGGTCACAAGGTTTATCTCACCTGTAACTCCACTTTGTACAACTCCTCCTCTCTGGCCACAATTTGAATGGGAACAGATGGAAATGGTATGCAAATTGCAGCCAAGTAACCCTGATGGACTAGTACCAAATGCCTTAAATTACATCACTGATCTTATCTCATCTTACCTGGCATTGAGCTTGACAGATCTGGCCTTGTTGTTAGGAAGCACCACAAAGTCATTTAAATTCATGGCTCTCCTAACTGGGGGCTCAGGTATTCCTCCCGCGTCTCTCACTGTGCTTTTACAAAGAGTCTCTCCTGTAATAAAAACCAACAGTAATGGCATAAAACTGGCTATCCCACTGAGCCAGGGCTAAATCACACACTGCCATAAATGAATACTGCTGCAATGAAATGAGCAAAATAGTAGGGACAAATTTGCACAAATGTATAAGAGGCAGTTAAAACAAGCAATCCAGCGTGCTTAAATTGTGTCTGGCAGGCTTATATTCCTGACGAATGGCTGGCAAGTCTTTCAAGGCAGTAAAAGCCAATTAAGAAAATTAGCCAGCAAGACTGATAGATACAGTATATTGTTATTATAGGAAGGTAGCCACAACTGCTAGCATGGGCATTGCTAGGTTTTCAGTTAAAGGTAAATGTGGCTAACCTGTTATCAAAGACCCTGGAGTTAATTATCAAAATAGTTCACATCCTTTCTTACCCTATGGATACACTTGTCTGTGAGACCATAAGAGAGCAGCATACAACCTCCTCAAATTATTTAATTATAAGTATTTATGAATGGTCAGCTAGCATAGCTAGATGATGTACTGAGGGCTTTCAAGTGACATAACACACACTGTAGTGTATTGGAGGTCCTCAACTCTTGACAACAGCAGCTGTGAAGAGCTATCTACAGCTGGGACTTGGCCGTCTCAGCAGCATAGAGCAGAGTGCTTTCAGGTGACGTAACACACCCTCTGCAGACACAGTGGAGGTCCTCAGCTCTTTTGGCAACAATGACTGGGAACAGCTGATTGTGCTTCTAAACCTGCAACTTGGCTGTGTCAGCAGAATCCTAGAAACATGGTTATTTTCTGAGCTGTTTTTAACTGGGAACTGGTAGTTTCACCACTGACAGGCCTATTATTGGTTGTAATTTTTATACACCATGAAGTGGCAGATAACCACTAAAAATATGCTGCTTTCCAGGAACTAAACGACATAACAGTGAGAAAATAAAAAGGTACATTTTTGGCATTTATTATTAAACAAGTGAATGTGATGATATGGAGTATTTCAAAAGGTACTTGAAAGGTGAAAAAAAGCATTCTTCATTTCATTGGGAGGAGGAAAGAGATGGGAGGAGCAAGTAGAAATAGAGAAGTCCTAATACAGAAAAGGTTAGAGAGGAAGTTGGAGGAGGAAGACAGGACAAAGTGGAGAGAAGAGAGCATCCAGAAGCAGAGAGCGGGGAAAAGAGAGATTCTCTGGTTCACAGTGCAGCAGTGGCAGATTTAGGGTACCTCTCTTGGAAAAGCTTAGACAGATATTCATGTTAGAAAAAAAATTGTAAATCAATGAACATAATGAAATCAGACCTATGGCTTAAGGTGTTGTAATTGCCTGCAGCTCAGGCAATATTAATTAATGTACATTAATGGCATGCTGCTTGTGTCTATGTGTGTGGTTCATAGGGTTGAGAGGGGGAAAGAGGAAAAATCATTTCAGTCATATTTCCATGCAGAATGACTTGTCTGTCAGACTGAACGACCAATAATCAATTATTTGTGAACTGTCAAGCTTTTAGACCTAAGAATGTACAAAAACAGTTGCACATCTACTGCACATTCCAGTGATCTGGAGTGTACTGTATATGTGCAAAAATTAAACCCCAAAACAAATAAATCTACCACATCGCGCCATTTATTACTTGTCATGTTAATTATCATAACAATTATCATAATTATCATACATCATGACTGTACTTTTCAGATGTTTTTTTCCTTTCCTCTATCGAAGCTATTAGTTAATTAGTAAGTTATTACTTGCATACAACTGAAATGCATGTCATAAACTTCCAAAGTACCTACTTCACCTTTTTTACTTTATATGTCAGACGATGTTGCCAAAGTTTAAGCATCACGTTTGCAGGATTTAAGCGAAGGCGGAAGCGGACAGGAGTGAATACCCTTGCGTCTTCTGAATACTTCATGACTAGCGTTAACTTGCTAACGTTAGCTAAAGGTGGATAACCTTGTATTTGATGTACAAGGTTATCTACGCCCTCCAGACACAGAAATGGCAAGACACAGAACAGACAGTTACTAAACTGACAGCTAACTTTAGAGCTAGCTGTTACCTTGACACAGAAAATACCTAATACTTACCTCAAGCTCTCTTGACTTTGTGTTTGGAAGACTGGCAGGCCGTTCTTATTAAATTTTAAATTCAGTATGATTTATTAGCACAAAAGCAAAGAGGTAAATGTAATATTTGAATAATTCATATTTTATAACTTCGCTAATATTTTATGTTTCTATGCTGTACTTCGCCAGGAGCAGGTGGTCGCCGCTGGGCTCAGAACGTTTGTGTTGGTTACAGTTTCTATGGCAACCACTGACTCTCGCGATAGTCCTGCAAAAGGAGAGAGGGAGGCTTGTTGCATCCCGAAGTGTTTTTTTCCCCCCTTCTTCTCCTTAACCCTCCTTGAATTTGTTGGTTAATCTCCAACTTTTTAAAATAATTATGCCTTTGTTTGTACAGGGAATAAACATCACATTCAAAGACATCAAGTCCCCCATCGCCTCGGTAATCATGGGCAGCGGGAATTCCCTTCTAATTAAAATCCTCACAGCATCAAGATAAAATTTATAGCTCTGATTAGAGCTTTGAACCCCTCGTTATTTTCTTTCAGCAGACTTTAGATTTGTTTTTAGTCATCCAAGAAGATGTTGTTCAGATCTTTCATGTTGACAAGCATTAGAGATCAGAAGCGGAATTAATTTCCCATTAGCCCCATAATATAAATGTGCTGGAATGAATTTGATAACAGCAAAATTAGAGATACAGATATGGACCCCTACATGCTATGTATGTTCCCATATATGTGTGTATATAACAAGTATATTTCAAGATTATTTTTTTTTTATAATTACAGCTGACACTGAGGAGAAACATGAAAAACGGGAGAGAGAAGGTGATGATGACAAGAAACAAAGGTCCCAGGTAAGATTCAAAACCACCTGAAGCACCAAAACATCCCATTGCATGTGTATTTTTGTGTAAATCCATTTGTGTGCATGTGTGAATTTGTATATGTGCATATGTTTAAGTAATGTATGTGTGTCTATTTGCATGCCTGCCTATCTGCTGAACACAGGATGCTAGAACAGAGCCAGAGTCTATGTGAGTGTGAGTGTGTGTGTGTCCCGTTACAGCGTAGCCAGCCACTCATCCATCCAAACCTCATTTGTATTCTGGGACAAAAGAAACTTTCTGATCTGCTATCGCAAAGGCACTCTTCTACTTCGGGCCATGCCCCCTCCGTCTCTGCCTCCCTCCATCTCTCGATCCCTCCTTCCCAGCCCCCCTTCAAACGACCGCGGGGCAATTATGGCTCGGCAAGCATTCAACACACCTCTGCCTCATTCCCAAATCCTACGCTCTCTCTCTCTCTCTCTCTCTCTCT
>OMKZ01051459.1:29690-41448 GCA_900302535.1 Neoniphon sammara | reverse complement strand
CTAAACCGTGTCTTTTTTCTTTCTTTCTTTCTTTCTCTCTCTCTCTCTCTCTCTCTCTCTCTCTCTCTCTCTCTCTGCGCAGCCCTGCTTGCACAGACAGCCTGACTGTGCACTAGCATACTGATGAGCAGACGATGAGAAGAAGAGAGAGTGCAGGGGAAGAAGGAGAGAGGGACGCAGAAAAGAAAGATCGAGGTAGGGAGGGAGGCATAGCGAGAGGAGAAGAGAGGAGAGGAGAGGAGGCACATGAAAAAGCAATGCAAGTGAAGGAACATGAACGAGGGAGGGACATAATGCATGAAAGGAGGGGTACAACAGCAGACCATTTGCAGGAAAAGGACAAGCGTTGTGCTGTGAAATGTCAGGGCTATTTAATTCATTAGGAGGCAATGATTATGGCGCGGTACTGAATGTCATCTGCTGGGTTAAACCTTCTTCCGCGGCCTCATGCTGGATATATATTGACTGTTTGGCAATGGTTGGAGACCTTTTAGCAATGACAGAGCGGAGGCGAGAGGGACAGGGAGCAAGAGAGAGAGAGAATGAAAGAAAGGAGACACAGAGAGAGAGAGAGAGAGAGATAATATGTAGTCAGCCAGCTACAATGAAGACTCATTTTTTGTGATTCCATGGTTATGTGCAGGGGAGTTGTAGATAATCCTGGGAGTGTATTGATGAAGTAATGGAGACATTGTCGGAGGAATAACCTTGAAAGAGGTGTATGTGTGTGTGTGTGTGTGTGTGTGTGTGAGAGAGAGAGAGAGAGAGAGTAAGAATGGGGGTATTCAGCTGAACCGAAATGAATCTGAAGTCAACTGAACTGTGTGGAGTCTTTCAAAAGCAACAAATCCTAGTTTAAGTAAGTAATGTTTGATATAGAAACTCATTGGTAAAGAAAATCATAGTGTTACGTCCAACCCAGGTCGGTCCAAGTAGATGCTGCACTTTTTGACCATGCTGCAGAGCCCGCTGTACGTTGAGCTGGGAACATGGAATAACAGTGCACTGACTGTAAGATATTACATTATCCCTGCAGTACTGGTGTGTGTGTGTGTGTGCACATGTGATTTGGTGGAGATGTTATTGTCATATTGCTACATAGTTTTATATTGAACATTGTTGACAGTGAAGAAATTGCTTTCTGATTAGATATGCTTTGTATCTCTGTGTGTGTGTCTTTGTGTGTGTGGGTGGGTGGGTGTGTGAGAGAGAGATGTACATGTGTTGACTATTGCCTCAGCTGGTGGGGGTCATACACTGGCGGTGATGATGTTTAGTAATTCACATGGCAATCTGGGCTTCAATTTAGACATGCAGTAGTTAGGTTACATTTCAGTTGGTCCACTATATATTTATTTTTGGTGTGTATCACACAGATGTATTATTCGATGTCATGAACTCGCAACTTTCAATTGAAGGCAGCAAAAGTTTGACTCCTTGCAAACACAGCTTGTGCCATCTTGGAACACATAGCAAGAAATCTGGAAGAGATGGAAGCTTGTGGTTGTGGCTCCATACAGCAGCCTACTGTTATAGCTAAAGGTGAATTGTCTGACCTTAGATTTGTCACAAAACGAAGGTTAATGCGATGCAGTGAAGTGTCTATCTGTACTTCAAAGCACTACAAGCTGTTGTTTGTGGAGTGTCAACTCACTTAACCCAGACGAAGAGTGATTGGTTTTGTTAATTAGCTACTTAACCAGCAGGCTAATACAGCAAAGCAACAGTATGCAGTGTATGCAACTAGTCCCCAGTTTAGGTAATAGCATAATGTTAGCTATTGTTCAAATCGTGTTCATATCGATCAGATTATTATTAGGTTATTTTGATAACAGCAGCTATAAGCACAAAGAGGCACCACTAATAAAATAATCAGTCCATAGCCTGAGGAGCATATAAATTAATCGTATCTATCAAATGCCATTGAGACAGCCCAGTTAAAACACAAGCAGCTGTTGCCAAAGAGCTGTGGACCTCCAATATGGTTTCCAGAAGCCATGTTACATCTGCTGACAGCCCTTTGTTTAAGCCAGGGTGAAACTTATATAGGGTACTAGGTCATGCTCCCAACCTTTTATCCCTTTGTAGTCTCAAACAGATTAGATATTAAAGGCACTGGAAACACTAAAACATGCATGTTAACCAGGTGCTTTTGTTGTTGATATTACCTGGGCGTTGAACTTCCACTGTTTCAGGCGTTAAATCAGCAATTCTCTTTTGTCCTGTGCACAAAATCATAAATAGGTGAACATTATTGGATGTTTTACGGTGTTTTACTTTAATTTGCCTACCTATATGTAATCAAACTGATTTGATTACCACTCCCTCTGACCTCCCTTGCTCCCTCTCCACTGCCACTCTCTCAGCTCAGTGCATTTTCAAACCAGTGGAAGAAGATGGACTGAAACTGGGAGAATCATTGCGTCAAAATTTACAGTGATTTTAGAACAAGCAAGAAGTTCAGTTAGGTATGGCGCTGCCTTAAGAAACCATCGTAGTTGCTCAGATAGCTTATTTCATAAAATGGTGATAGCCGCTGCATTAAAAATACACAAGTGTTCATTATGTTATTCTTGAGTCAGGCACTTCTTGTTAAGTGGTCAAAGATGAGTGTTTTCTGGGTATCACCACAGCTTGCAGCATGACTCAAACAATCAAAAATGGGGACCGGAGCTATCAGTTTTATAAGGAAGCACGGGTCATGGCTACTGCTGTTGCTATGCAACTATTGAGAATCCGCTGGCATTGCGGTGGTCCTTTGCTAAAAGTTGAAATATTGTTAACTTTGGGTGTTAGATAGTCTGAAGGCTGCAAACATGATTAGCTCTCAGTGCTGTCTGGAACATCCAACAGCACGTCCTATCCACTGAAAATAATGAGAAGGAGAAGCCAAGGATGTGAAGAGAGGTTCTCAGTGGACATGCGGTCGACGAGATGTGAGCTAGATGAGGAGGAGGAGGAGGAGGAGGCACGGTGGACAAGAGCAGAGAGAGACAGAGAATGAGGAGCGCTGGCAGCATTGTAGGCCACAGTGGGACAAGAGCATGGACAAGTACTGGACTCTACTAATGATGTCTTCATTCTCCTTCAGCTCTCCACTAAAGGTCCCACAGAGGGAGCAGTGTGTATGTCTGTGTGCGAGCGAGTGAGTGAGCGCGCATTATAATATTCGCTGTTGAACTGCTAACTGAACTCTGCCTCCATTTTATCTATTTGGCCTGCCTCGCTCGCACACAGGATTTAAAAAAGAGGGAAACAGAGGGAAAGAGATATAATGATTAAACAGAGCAAGAGAGAGAAATGAAAGAGAGGGACAGAGAGAAGGATGCTGACTTATAGAAATAGGAATATGAAGGGGAGGGGGGGATGAAAGGCATTCATTGTTGACTGATATACATCCCAGAGGAGTAAAGAGGATTAAGTTAAGTTTTCAAGATTGGATATATGAGTGACAGAATTAGAAAAAAAAAAGGAATACTGAAGAGAACAAAGACAGCAGGGGAGCCAATGAGAAACAACGTGACGGAGAGAGCGCGGAGGGACGGGCGAGCGTACGGATTGAAGGGAACATATAGAAAATGAGCAAAAAGAAAAAAGAAAAGAGCGAGAGGGGAGTGAAAGGGAGGCAGGAGGAAGAGATAAAGAGAGCTGCAGCCTAAGTGGAAAAGGAATGAGAGAGACAGAGAGGGGAGAATATCAAGGTGTCAGGAACTGAGGGCCAGCCAGTCACTGGGTGTCACTGGGGGGAGAGACAGAGATATAATGAGAGATCTGTGGAGGGAGAGAGGCCAGAGGGCCGGACGGAAAGGCCAAGTGAGAAATTGAGAGATTGAGCACAAGGGAAGGGGGGAAGGGAGAGACAGATGCGAGTGAGGGGTGAAGGTGGAATGTGCGTGCGAGAGAGAGAGAGAGAGAGAGCATACACAGAGTGGGCAGGCAGTCACTCCAAACATGACCCTGATAATCACCTGGCAAAAATAAAAGAGAGAAAGACAGGAGACATGCAGATGTTCAACTCCATTGTCACTAATGGGAAATATGACTTCCAGCAAGGCACACAATGCATTATGCACTCCTGAAAATATATACAGTAATGCTCACGCCACATTAAAATGAACCCTGGAAAGAGCAGGAAATTGAATGACTATAGGGAAGTGGGAGCATGGAGGGAGAGAGAGAGAGAGAGAGAGAGAGAGAGAGAGCAAAAGCACTTGATGAAAACAGGCAGGCAGAAAGCGAGGAAGAGGGAGGAAGACTGGAAAACTATGGTAGGAGGGTACAGTAAGAGACAAACGTTTGTCGGACAATGATGAATTGCTAATTCTAGCTCAGGTGGAAACTTTTGACAGCCGCCGCTGACTGCCTTGTTAAAGCCGCGTGGAAATAACGTTAGGAGTCACTCCATTTTATTTCATCCCATTCTATTACATCCTACTCGAGGAATGGTAGTGAGTATGACAGTAACTGCTGTGTAGAAATCTGGGTCAGACATGACGTTTAATAACCAGGGAACAAGCTGATACTGTTTGATCACATCAGCCTATTGTTCTGCCATGGATTATAGAGACAAATGGTGGCATGAACAAGATTTAGAAAAGACAATTTTCCCTCCAATGCCTGTAAAACAATGTGCGTGGGAGCATAGGTAAAATAAAATTCCAATACCTTTCACTGCTGGATTTTTTTTTTCTTCTGCTTGATCACTCTCACGCACATTCTCGCTCTCACTCACACAGGCACAAACACGCTCTGTCAGGTATGTGCACTTACACACACAGGCAAGCACGCACACAACCACAGGAAAACCAGGCTGCCTGTTGATGTGCTGGACCTCTACTGCCATCTAGAGGTTACCGTTTGAACAAATCCAGGGTCGATTACTTCACAGTGATGACTTTTTGGCAGAAGAATGCCCAGCTGCCTCTGAGGGTATTATTACAGTTTTCTGTACAGAGGTGGGGGTGAGGGGGCACGGTGGCCATGACCAAGAAATACACTGAGACTTTTTGGGAATGTGATCTGCAGAGTGAACCAGAAATGACGCATCTCAAGTTTCCCGCCTGTTTGACACGCGCTTGTTTACAAGTTCGCACACATGCCCATCAGAGGCGCATCGGCATGGCGAGCACATCCCGCGAAAATCTGCAAATGTGGGTGCGCGCGGGGGAATAGGACACAAGTGGCGAGGCATTTCTCATCCATTTTGCAGTTCAAAAATATTCGCCCTCAGGCTACGCCGAGAAAGATTGGTCTCGTGGTCTTCTTCCAAATGAACTGACCTCATCGAAATACCTGACCGGGAAAAGTGCGGCCTAAATGGTCCAAATCCATCTGAATCTTTTTGCAATTCCAGCTTTCATTTATAAAAACAATCCAGAGCAACAGTCTGGCCACTTTTCTGATGGGCTGGGTAGACAGCCCAGATGCTGCCTGAATGAAAATTAATCACCAGTATCAACATTCATATCCAGACTCAAACATCAAAACAACATTTGGAGCCTCTGATTTGATATGATAATTGATGAAGTGATTGAATCAGCTACCTCAGTGTATGCAGGGTCTGTGTGCCGCTATATATCTGCATGTGCTTTATGCACAACAGCAAGGCATGACTAATGCCTGTGTTTGTGTGCTGTATCTGATGTGACCGTCTGAACCTGTCACCTTGTGTTTGGTGCGCAGACCGCACTTTTCATCATTTCTCCCTCTGTCTTGTAAGTTTAACCACGCCATAAGAGCGTAACTGAGCAAGAGTTACGTAAAATAGTTAGAGGGTCTTGTAAATTGATATATCGACAGAAGGAGACTTGCAGATGTTGGCAAGACACACAGCCATATGTGCACACTGGGGAGCCCACCCACAGCTCATTAAAACACAGCGGAAATATACATAGCAAACACCCGCACGTGAACCCGCAGCCCCACAGTCAACCGCCCCACCTGCTGGTGTTTTAAATGGACGCATTAGGACGCTCGTTCTCCGTCAGATCCATTTGAATTTCAAAGGAAGCCAAGCCCATCCTGTTAAGCGCGTTTGAGCGCATAGCACCACCAAAATCAATGTCATTAGACTAATATTTGCCGAGAGAGAATGCATTGCGGTCGATGAAGTCATCTCTCTCTTTTTTCCGGCTCACAGACTCCATTTTCTTCCCTTCCCCACCTCCGCCATGTCTAAGACCGAGGTGTTAAATACTGTTTTGTGGCGGTAAATGGTATTTAATTAGCTTTGTTGATCAGAGTTCATTTATCCAGCCCCCAACAGTAAACAATCCTGATTTTTAGTTAATCATCCCCATACTGAGCCACACCGCCCGCTAATACTGATTATTTATGGATTAATGACCATCTAGACACATCTTTCATCGCACAGAGAACACACAGCCACGCACACACACACACACACACACACACACACACACACTCACACACACACATGCATACATACATAGACCCAGCACTCAGGATGGGCAGTTTCTGTCATCGCAGCACTTTCCCAAACAGGCTCTGATTAAACAGCAGCTTAGAGCGCTTTAATTTCATGGAAGAACAGACAGCGAGAGAGGGAGCGATGGAGAGAGACAGAGAGAGAAAGAAGGTGAGAGAGAGAGACAGAGAGAGACGGCTACCGAGAGCGAGGGGGGAAAAAGGAGGACTGATAGGAACAGAGAGCAGCCAGAAGGAGGGAGACAGAGTAGATGGAAAGGATGGATGGAGGAGGAGAGAGAGAGACAGAGAAACACAACAAAGGCAGGGGATTACTTAAAGCGAGGACGGCAACAATGATAGACGGGATACGGGCGAGAGAGAGGACAGGGAGGAGTGCAGGGGCATGGTAAACACTGGAGGAAGGAGAACGGGAGAAGAAAGATGGCAAGAGAGAGGGAGATAAAAAAAAAAGAGAGAGAGAGAGAGGTGAGAGGGCTGGTCCGGAATTTCAACAGCCCTGAACAGGAGATGGAGGGAGGCTGAAAAATAGATCCGCTGCAGGCAGGTGGAGGGCTGCACTCACACTTCAGGGTTATAGTCCTATAAAAAATTAAAGCCACAGCTAAAATCTGTGAATACTGTGCATTTGTGATTTGTCTGATGATGGGTCACACAGCGTGCTCTGCCCTCCTATCTGTGGGTCTTACACACACACACACACACACACGTGCCTGCATGCAGACAGTGGCTGAGTAGAAAAGAGGGAGGCAGAATATTAGCAGGGATATTAACCATGGGGATGTGACCGTGGGCCAAACTGTCACAACACATACTAAGCTGTCACACAAACACTGTGCATGTGTGTGTGTTTGAGGACAGTCGACTCAACACCAAAAAAGTAAGCCTCCAGCCTCCAGCCTCAAGCGTGCGTGTGTGTGTGTGTGTGTGTGTGTGTGTGTATTTCCTGGAAACGATAAGCCTCCCAGGGGAACATTTCTCCGCTTTCTGATGCGAGCCATAATGATATTCTATAGATTTCCACGCTAAAGTTGTTCAGTTAAAGGCTTTTTTTAACGTACAGAAAAGACCATGTGCACTGCGCGAGTGTGTGCGCGCACACACTGACACACACCACTGAAGGCGCTTTTTGAAAAATGCAGGGATTATAATATATGTTAAGATACTCAGAAAGCCATTTGCTTTGAAGAGCTCGCTGTGGCCTTCAAGAGAACTGCATAGTACCTAGCTATGATACCTGAATAGTAATATTATATGAATATTAATACCTCCACTCTGAACCAGCTATGGATTTCACTGGACCTTTGCTGCTGTGTGTGTGTGTGTGTGTGTGTGTGTGTGTGTGTAACAGGAGTGTGCACAGAGTACGGAGCTGTACATGCAAACATTTTACATTTTGAGAGGCAAACTGAGGTCAATAGTCAGAATTAATACTACATAGTTACAGTTTAGAGTGTTGAATCAAAATAAAATGCCATTGCTCCCATGCTATCCTACTGGGATGAGGGGTAACACTGAAGAAGTTAACATTGAAGTTTTAGACTTTGACTCTTCTTAATTTTGATCATTTCTAACTGTTGGAGCCAATTTGGACGTCACACCATCTTGAAGATGTGGGAGAAACCCTCGCTGCGCGTTACATAAGAAGCTCAATACTGTCGTCTGTGCAGCGGTGGGAGAAATAAAGAGGAAAATCAGGGTAAAAACACAACATGACAAGTGGAATAGGCTTAAAAAACTGGTGATTTAGCCCGACTCGACTGACATCCACCGCTCGGACTGGAGGTCATTAGCTTATGTGGATGATATTAAGCCAGTGTTCACGAACACGAAATAAGATATGACAGGGCGTGATGTAACACACACACACACACACACACACACACAGACACCAGCTTCTCATCTCCCCAATAAGGCAGGAAAAGTCACATAGCAACTGGTGTGTCCGACGCTGCATCAATTCAGGCTCATTTGCACACACGCTCATGGTGTTGAATGGCGTGTCAGCTGTCAGGCTGCTCCAGTTTTGCTAATGAACTACAGGTGGACAGAGAGCACCTCTCCGTTCATCACCTCTGCACTTGGCTCTTGTTCTCATCCTCCGTCTTCCAGTCATCCCACCGCTGCTCCCCTCTCTCTCGCCTCACCTCGAGTCCTTTATCTTCTCTCCTCTGCCAATTTGTTTGTATACAATTTCTCTTCTGCCCCTCTCCTAACCTCTCCCCCCTCTCTTTCTCATCTCATATCCTTCCCCTTCCTCCTCTCTCCATCTATTCCTATCCTTTCCTCTCTTCCATTCACCTCTATTCCTCTGCTCGTTTTTCTTTCTTTTCCTTCCTCTTATGCATTTCTTTTTACGGTTTCTCTTACCTTTCACCCACCCCTCTTTATCAGTCTGCTCCCGTACTCCCTTCTCTTCCATTCATCTCGCATATATTCCTCTCCTCTGTCCTCTCATCTCCCCCTCCTCCTCCACAGGCCGACAGACTGGGCCAGATAAAGTGGAAACGAAACCTGTTTTGACTAGTGAGGGCATCAGTATTTACAACCAATGTGTCTGTGTACCTGCTGATCAGTAGCAGCCTTGTTCAGGGATGCGGCACACAGCGTCAAAGTGAATTTATTGCCTACACATTCTCGGCATTAAGACTGTTTAACACTGCTACTTAGCATTCCAACTGCATGCGTCTTCCTGCTGTAAGTCAAATGCACTTCCTGCACCCTCATTCAACCCACACACACACATATATACACACAAGCACATGTACGTAAGTATGTGCAATCACAAAACACTCAAGCACATAAATAAATGTTCTTGTTCTCTTCTTTTCTCTCTCTCTCTCTCTCTCTCACACACACACATGCACACACACACACACAGACATAGGACATAGCAGATACAGGTTTATAGCGCAGTGATGGATGGCTTTCATCTTGTACCAAGTGTATTGGCATTCGAACTCATTTTCTGTCCTTTAAAAATGGTGTTCTCTCTAATTTATAATACCAAACACGGTACATGAATGCACACACACACACACACACACACGCATTCACTTTCCCAAAGGGACAATAACACATTAACACATCACATAATCCCGATTTCAATGATTTTCACACTTTATATTATAGTTCCTACATAACATGCTAGAGTGGTTGGATATTAGGCTGTAAAATCTCCTCTCTGCGAACATCTTTCTCTCATTCAGCCCCTCTCTCCCTCTCATAAAAGTACAATATCCAGTCAATTTCCATCCTACAAGTACAGCAGCAATCATAATGCAATTAAAAACTCATTGAGGCGTCATCCCCCGTTGAAGTCATGAGAGAGAGCGATACACCTAGACAGGAAAACAGACAGACACACGGGTCCATGATGGACAAACACATTACAAGCAGAAAAAAAGATCCTACAATTTAATGGCTGTACCAGAGATGTTAGGCGTATACTCCAAACATCAGAAGCGGCTTCCACACAGATTCTGACAAGATTTCCATTCCTAATGAAGCGTCCTCCATAGCGGCAACAGAACTACAGCAGTTGTCACTGTAGACGTCATGACTAGATGAGATGAGATGGAAATGAGATTGAGATTGAGGATGAGATGAGAAACACAGATTTTCCGACTGTTCAGAGATCTATTTTTACAATAGTAGTTTATCATTCCAACACTGACTGACTATTAGGATGCTGCTTCCCTCATCCTCACAATTATAAAAGGTCTGTTCAGTATTCTTTCATATATCAGCAGCTTTAACTAACCTGTTTTCATTGCCAAAGTCATACATGTTATGCTGTAATATTCTTAGTCATCTTAGACATTAGTCCAGTACCATCTACCCTCCAGTGAAAGATTGCAGAGTGATCCAGTGTAATGTTTATTTCTATAGTAGCGTAACACTAAAAGCATGATGGGAATAGTTTGTGCCTTGTGGAACAGCAATAAACCTCATGCTCCTTGATATATGGAGTGACAATGATTGGGAAAAATGGCCGCAGCGTGCCGTGGTCCACTGCAGTTACTTCAGCCACTACAGTCAACACTTACACTGGCAGATGATGACTCTTGACAAACTCTTCCAGTGGCATTCAGCCCTCCTTCTGCTCGTGCCCTATCCCTGATATGCATATTCAAATGAGTTCTGCTTTGTTTCACAGTATAATTTCACAGCTGGGAAGCTGTCAGTCGGCATTTGTAGCTGGATTTCTACCATTCTGGTGGGTGGATTATGCCACGTTGTGCTTTACTTGTCTCTTTTTTTTGTGTTTGTGACATTGTTTTATTAATGCTTATTTTTATTAGGTTTATTTTGATTATGATTATTATTTTCTTGATAGATACAGTTAACAAAGCTGTATAGTTTGCTGCTGTGCTATTATGTTGTCAGTTCTGCTATTGATTGCTCAGTCTTGAAGGCAATTTAAATAATGAAAAATGATGAAAATATGGTTAAATAATAGATATGAGCTTTCCGTGTTCCTAACTGATTAAGCAAATAAAAATCATGAACAATATCAAATGTCCTGATCACGCAAAGGCAAAGCACAACTGATCTGAACATCTTACTGAGGGGTTGAGCAGTAGCCAGTAAGCTAGCTACTGGTTATTGTACAAAGTCTATCATACAAAGTTTTATCAATGAGAAATCTCAATGAGTGCTTAGTCCTAGCCAGTATCAAAAGTAAAACAGTACAGGGAGTGTAGGTGTCTGCATACTGTGACAACTGTCCTGTGGTGGATGTCTTGCAGTGCATTTTGACCAAATATATGATTCATATCACTGGTTGCCAGTAAATTGGCTGGTAATCACAGTAATAATTCAAAATCACGTTGGCTGGATAGAAAGTGAAAAAATAAATGAATACAAGTGAGGGATGGAGAGATCAAAGGATTGAGGGTGAAATATTGTATATGGAGTGTCATATGTTCGCACAGAGTGTTGTCAAAGTAGGTTTCCTTCAGGCCTGTAGGGGACGTGTGTGTGTGTGTGTGTGTGTGTGTGTGTGTGTGTGTGTGTGTGTGTGTGTGTGTGTGTGTGTTCCAGCTATAAGTCTAAACTGAAGAATAAGCTGCGTTACCGAGGCGGCGGCCTGCATCCGTTCAGGTGAGACAGAAACTTCCTCAGGACAAAGAGTGTTAAATTATTGATGCATTAACCTGTAAGAAGTATTTGAATGTTGTAGCTCTAACTGCTCCATATACTGTTGGCTAGTTTACACTCTAACAATGCATCACATTTGATGTTTGGTGTGTGTGTGTGTGTGTGTGTGCAGGAAGGGCGGGGTTCGGGATAAGAAGGCGTGGCTGCT
>OMKZ01051459.1:12390-25975 GCA_900302535.1 Neoniphon sammara | reverse complement strand
CACACACGAGCGGTGATGGAGTGAGCGGAACAGACCTGACGCTTTCACTCACCGGTGAATGGCTTCACTGATGGACTGAGGCTATTTACACACACACATACACACACACATACACACACACATACTCACTTACTCAGCTGGTGATGGAGTGAGGCCATTCCCTCTCCTCACCTCATGCCCAGTGCCTGGCTGGCAGCCCAGTGCAGACTTGCCAATTGGCCCTTCCACCGACTCAAACCGCACAAACTTTTTCTGTTGAGCTCAGTACAGTACACTCACACACACCCACATGTATACACACAAACACACACACACACACTCACACACATTTATGCACAGACACGCATTCATACACACATTCCCACTCTCTCTCTCTCTCTGTCACACACGCACAGTCTCACAAAGTCAGTATTGACTCTCCAGGCTCTTTCCCCTCCAGTTCCCACTTTTCAGGTGTTTAAAAAGTTAGTTATCCATTCCTTTGTCATTTGACTTACCCTTGGGCTTACAGAGGCATTTAAACCTCGGTGATTTTCTCTCTGAACCATCTACCGTTTTCATTATCCTTCTGAAACTATTACATTGGAGATTAATATTACATTGTTCCTTTGGATTGCTGAAGTTTTTGAGGTCTCCTGGTTATCACTTTGGGACTTCTGTTATAATCATGAGGCTGTAATTACCAAAAAAGTGTTTTTCATCTTTCTTTCATTAAGAGTTTGGAGGCGTTCAGCTTATGCTGACATTCAGAACGACTTAGAGTGAGTGCAACAGTTGAACATGAACTCACCAAGCAAACAACAGCAAGAGAGGCACCAACTAACACTGCAGTCCAAAATGACACAATTTAATTTGAGAGAGGGCAGATCATTTTCACATGCACACACTCACTCTCTATGCATAGAACAGAACACTTGTTTGTCATTTTATATGATTTTTATGGGTCTCCCTCCATTGAACTCACATTGTGATGTGAGCCTGACCACTTCCAAATTTGATTTTAATCTGACGGTAATGTGAGTAACAGCTGGTGTCTGTTGTTGTGTTTTTGATGTGATAGGATGACAAAAGCCACATTAAAGCAAGTATGACCTTTGCCAGAGTGATATTGATATTTTCTCAAAAACGTCTAAGATTATTATTATGTTAGTAGATAGAGGATATGAGAAAAGTTGACTGTACTTTTGATTATTGCTTGGAAAAAGGCCTGTAAAATATTGTGTGTGTGTGTGTGTGTGTGTGTGTGTGTGTGTGTGTGTTCAGAACCGCAGGGCATCAGTAGCAGACACGATGCTGTCCATTTTCATTTGAAAGACATCTTTGAAACAGGAGCAGCGCTTCCCTTTGGTTTTCTAGAGACAGAGAAGAAGTTTGTTTCAAGACAAATTCCTTTTTTAATTGACAGTGACATGAAAAAAAGACTATTTCACCTTGTTAGATAATTTTACATCATCATATACAGCAGTGGTTCAGCCACAGGGTCCACATTTGTCCTTAGTCATTAAGTCACGGCCCACACGCAGGCTGACTTAAGAGCCTGGATTGTGCAAAATGAAAAGTGCAGTAATCCATAATGCTTTCATGTGCCGTTAATGTTCTGAAAGTGAACAGAAATTCTGTTTATTTCTTTCAAAAACAAATTTAAAATTTGTCACTTGCGGCGCTCCAGTGGATCACCATGTAGAGTGCGTACCACATTTATTACCATGGCAGCGCGGTCTCAATTCCGACCCGCACCCTTTGCTGCATGTCACCCCCTCTCTCTCCCCGTCTTTCCTGTCTATCTCTATTCTTGCTGTCAAATAAGGTAGAAATTCCCCCCCAAAAAAAAGCTTACAAAAAAACCTTGCCGATGATGATGCATTTTTTTGTTGTTTGTTTCTTTGTTTGTTTCTGTTTTTATCAGAAACCGCAGACTTATCTAAACAGAAATCATACCCATTTAAACACATGAATTACATTTTTTCATGGTTGATTCCATAGACTAAGGCAGTGAATTTTAAAGATTTTTTAAAATATTTTTAAAGACTGAAGATATATAGGAAGAGGCAGGGCTAAGTATGAAAAAGGAAAACAGAAGCATTCTCTCGTTCTTGTAATCATGTATGTATGTATGTATGTTCACTGTAGTGAGATATGAGCAGTGATGTCACCTGTCCCTCCAGCCGTGGCCTCTCGTTGCACTCTGGGTGTTCTTGGCAGCCGGTTTCCCCTCCTGCTGATATACGACCTCTTTTAGGAAGTTCCATGGCTTTCTCTGTCTCTTCGCCATTTCCAGAGGCTCTTTAGGGAACAGACTGCACTCATCAAAGGCTGCTTTCACTGCTGATTAGCAAGATGCATGGACAGACGGACGAGAACACAGATAGACAGATAGAAAAGGATTATAACCATGGAGATAGAAAAGGATGATAGAGAGAAAAGGAGGGATATGGGACAGGATAGTTTTGAATGAATCTAGGTCCATGTGTGTGTGTGTGTGTGTGTGTGTGTGTGTGTGTGTGTGTACCTTCTCTGTTAGGTGCCATGGTACAATGTGAACTGGAGTCTTGTCTGGTGGTGGAGTAACGCTCAGGGTGGGTCACAAACTGCGGCTTGGACAACTTTTTCACAGTTTGGAGCTCCTCCACTCTCAGACCACTGAATATACCTGAGAATACAAATACATAAACACACACAGGATCAGGTTCAGTTTACAAGAAACACATGATATACCATTTGAAAACTCTATAATATGTGAAATAGTGTGCCTATTTTTCCATTTTGTGTCACAACTGAACACAGATAACCAAGAGGTCACTAAGGGAAGGAATGGAGCTTTTTCACCATTTGGGAGAAATGGATTGAAGAAGAAGAAGTCTGAGTGGAGAGGTGACCAACCAGTCATCACACCCGCAACCTACCAATATGAAGACTTGAGGCTGTGTTTCTGTGGCCAGGTTTGTTGTCAATCACCTGCAGGCCCCACCTCTCCTCATGGCTCCTGCCCAGTGTGCTGCTGCCTTCAGGTGCATAACTGTGCACCAACAAATACAGCCAGTCACTCATACACACAACCCAATGAACCCCAAACATCACCACCAGGCTACACTTGAAAGCAACCATTGCAACGGTAAAGGAGGGAATTTCCACATTTTATGAAATCACATGTTTTGCATTCACCCCAGGGCAGCCCAATCAGTATTTGTGAACATGAAAAAAAACTCTAGGAAAGCCAGAAAGCAGAGAAGCAAAACCTTAATGTGTGCTGTCAAATCTGTGTACAGCCTAGAGCCTCTCCATTGGCAACGAACAGGAGGCTGACTTTGAGAACTCCAGTAATGGCTGTCTCAACTTTTACATCTAAGTGATTTTTAGATTACAATTGTGCAATGAGTTTCAAACCATGAGACTCTGATCTGTGAAAAATAACCACGGATGCTACTGCAGTCATCTTTTACAGTTCTCTGTGTATCTGAGAAAAATCACAGGACGGGGAGCTCCTCAAACGCTCCTCTATTTCTGGCTGTGGAAGGCAGTCATGACTATTCACTCTTACAGACCACACTGTCCTAAGGCACAAGGAGAAAATGTTTAACAGCTGAGACTCAATGGCATTTCCTTGATTGAATTTCCTGTGATTGGTTGATAGACGCTGGCCTAGTTTTCTTGGTGAAAACTTATTTTTGCAACAACTGTGGAAATATTGCATTTTTAACGTATTATGACAGTGAGTTTAAAACTAAACTATTTGACCCTATTTTTCACCTATTTTGGTAGCAAAACAGCAGCACATTAAACAATTCAGCTTTCTTTAAGAGAAACCACAATAGGACTGATGAAATAAGAGACGAGGTATCTTGAAAAATTACACATTGACTCTTACTTGCAATAACACATTGTTTCAGTTGTCTGACCTTCTTCAGGTAGACACTCCATTTCAGACCATCTTGAACACCCAAGTTAACCGCAAGGTAATCTTTGAATATTACAATATTAAAATCGGACAATTGTCAGATTTTGATATTGTTGTATCTGTTGTTGTAGATGTTACAGCTACAATATCAAGGTAGAATAACCCTGGTCCTAGATTTAAAATCAGAAACTCCAGCTAAAAGCACAGTGAAAATGAAGCTGCTGTCATACAACAACAATGCAATTTGGACAAACTGGACTGTTCACCTGGATAACGGTTCTTCTGTATCCACTTCTGTCTCAACCTCTCTCTCCTCCACAGCCTCTTCTCCTTGTTCTTTTATTCCCACATCCCCACCTGGGACAGGGAGTGTCTCACTGGGAACTGAAGGTGACACCGTCCCGCCCTGTCTGGAGCCCTCCTCCCCCCCTTTTCCCTGGTCCTGCTCTGCATCCTGCTGGGGATGTGGAGGCCCAGGGCCCAACAGGCACCAGTGCTCCTCCTAAAAAAAATACAAAAAAGAAAGGAAAAAAGGTGGGAGTTTGCTGACATCTAGAGTGAACTTTTGGCCTGAAGATTGCTACTTTGGATCTAAAGATTAACTGGGGTCTTTGGGGTTTGTGGAAGTAAAGGAGCACAGGGACTACCCTCAAGGGGCCTTTGAGCTAGAGCTTGACATTTGTGCCCCAACCTGGTGAATGAGACCCAATGAGTTTGGTTCAGTTAGGGCTTAACTGCTGACTTAATTACACAGTTTGGGTTGATTGGTTATTACATTATTTATTTATTGATTGATTTATTTTGGTGCAGGCAGAGCCCAAGAGAAGCACAGTTTTCTCTGGTTTGTAATCCTATAGGCTCTTAGCAGCTGCTGGTCTGTGTGATTATTGCCTATAACAGGCTAGACTCTAAATTTATTTTTTATAGACAGGAGCCTATTTTATGTTAATAGTCAGTCCTCTTGATTCCTAATGATTCCTGTCTCTCCTCTCCTCTCGTCTATCAAACCATATTATGAAGGGGGGGGGGTTAAGTTTGATTCAGGGTCGGGCTCAGAAAAAGGTGTTATATTTCAGGTTTGGGTTGGGACAGAACTTTTTGGGGCAAAGGTCATTTTGGGCTTGAAAATCTGGACCCGAATTAAGCTCTACTTTAAGTAGAGCACAGCTCATTCATCTCCTCCAGTGAATCTGCTCACTGGTCCAAAGTAAAAGACTGGCTGTACTGGTCAGTTCTGCAGTGTGAGTGTGTGTCTGTGTATGCGGTGCTCTCTGCCCCAGGGCAAATAAGAGCGTATTCTTAGAAAGCATGGCATGCTGAATATCAATGGAGCATTTGTTATGTGGAATTCACCTTTAATAAACCACACACCACATACACACCTTGTACAAATCCAGAAATGCCCTATTAAATATAAATCCAATATGGAATGATACCTCTGAAGTTTTCAAACCATTGTAGCAGCACATCAAAGTGAACAAAACTGAATCAGACAGGTGAGAACTTTTGTTTCTGCCTGACAGCTCAGCTGTGTGTAAGTGCTTATACAAGTGTGAGGCATCTACAATGTGTGTGCGGCTACATTCAAGTATGAAGATGCCCTCATTTCCGTGGGCTGTATATGTACTGTATATGTATGCGTGCATGTGTGTTTGTGTGTGTGCATACATGTACACATATGATCTTGTCTGGCTGTACATTTGTAGGTGTGTATGAGCGCTTGTGAGTGTGCCTGCACATGTGCATAAACACACACATTCATGTTTGCTTGGTTAAATTTGTGTGTGTGTGTGTGTGTGTGTGTGTGTGGCCCTGGGGCAAGTTGAAATGAAGCAACACTCAGCAGACACCGCCCCGGGCTAACTTAATATGGGCCTCCTTTGACACAAACACGCACACGCCTAACTGCGGCTTGATGCTGGGTTTCACATCCATTTCATCAACTGGATACTACCACCCACCAGCACCCTGCTGAGTGGGGGTTTAGGCTTTATCAGAGCCAGCCTGTACTGCTGTACGTTTGAACTAAGGGGATCTAAGGCCTTTACCTTGACAGCATGCTGCTGAACAATATCTTTGCCATCCAAAACAGTTTATTTCAAATATGCAGGCTGTTTTATGTAATTCACTCTCTGGGTTTTACTGCAGTGTACTTAAACGACCTGAGAGTGAGTGAGTGAGTGAGTGAGTGTGTGTGTGTATACCTGTCCAAACAAACCAACAGTATCTCCCGGCAGGTAGCTAAGAGCCACACTGCCATCTGATGATGCTGAGAGAAGGAGGAGCCTGTCGCCATGGAAACATGTCTCCAGGTGGTTCACGCAGTCCAGGTGAGGGCGGAGACTGCAGAACAGTTTTGGAAGTGCGTTGGTCACACCCCCATCCGACTTGAGACAATAGTGCTGATGCACAGAATGGCAAACCAGTGGATTAGTTTACTGCATATCTGGGTTGGACAAAAAGATCACAAACTTACATTTGTAGTCTATTTTACTGTCAGACACAGCACCAAAAATTACCGGAATGTCATCAAAGCTGAAGTATTCGAAATTTATGGATTCAATGGATATAAAAGCTACACTAAACAATTGCCAAGGCACGATATAAGTGAGGACTGTTTAGATTCAAGTGACAAATGTGTAGAATTAGCACGTAAGAATAAAAGCCACATTCGAAATAAATTTTGAAAAATGTATCCTTGATGATGATCTTAATTAATGTATGACTTTTGGCTGTGCATTATTATGATTACCAAATAATCAAACAATTTAATGGTTGAGTCTACATGGTTCTCATCGTCATCCTGAGTTCCCAGGAAGTTATGCACTTATTCCATACTTCTGTCAGAGTCTGACTCTTGTTTTCTTGATGTTGATTATTGCAGCTTTAAGTATTTAGAATCAATTTCCAAACATCTCTAAAACCAAAATAGAATTTCAGCCCTAGAGATCCTAAATCATGCTAATGAAACTGCCATGCCATATTGGTTTTGCTGCAGACAACATAATTAACAAATACATACATTTACTGCAATTAAGATGTACACTTCACTGATTCTACATATCATATGTGTGAGCACAAACTATCACATCTTCTTAGTGTGAATCCCTATCCAGTATTGATCCCACATGTCTTGTGTCTAAGAGCATAATATACTGTACAGCCATGCTGATCATCCATCTGATTCATGAGCATGCTCCGAATTAGCCCAAGGACAGGATTTCTACCAGAGCACTGAGCTCGCCCAGCTTCTTCAACTCTGCTCCATATATACATACATTTCCATAAATTAAAGTTGAGCAGTGAATATTGCAGCAATAATACCCGAAAGGGTGTTCTTTTACTGCGATTATGAGCATGACAGTGATGAGGCTATGCCTCATACCAGTGGTATCATCTAAATACCCATAATCACAGCCAAGAAGTCAAGAACCGCCTGTAGGGTAACAGGACAGCCTTCAGTTACCAAAATGTGTGATGTCTGTAGAAATTTAATGTGTGGGAATGCATCAGATTACTTGGCAAGAATGACTGATTGCATATAGTAATATTCTGCTTTAGTCTCATTTGACTATATCCTCTAGCTGTGATCAATATGCAAAAATGTAATGCTGATGGGTAGCAATTAAACAACTTTTTGCACACATTTCAATATGTTTATCTATTGACAAGGGGGATGCAAATGACAGAAGGGACAGTAGCTCTTCCTCATATATCACTGGAGGATTTCTAAATGACTGGCTGGCCTCTTAGTCATAGTCCTAGCAAGCTGCTGGAGCTATCGGGAACAGACGGTGGGAATGACATCTGCTGTCATTTTCACAGTGAGCAACATGCTCACCCACTAATGGAAATCTCTAGGCCCACTCTTTCTTCACTGTCTCTTGCAGTCTCTTGACCTCTGTCCCTCTGTCCCTTTCTCTCTCATTCCTCATGGTGGCATGATGAAATCAGTGTCATTGTGGTGTGCTGCATCTGATGGGCATATATGCATATTTTTGTGCCTGTGTCTGTCACACACTCTGTCTCAAAACATACACACTTACCTGTATGTCCCATGTCTTGAGTGTACCCTCCCTGTCGGCAGTGACTAAATATTTCCCACAGGGGCTGATGGCCATGACGATAGACCCCAGGTCTCTGTTGTGGGCTGTGAACTGTCCCACCAGTCTGCTGTGGTGTGTATTCCAGACCCTGACCACACCTGAACCGCCACAGGACACCAGGTCAGCTCCACCTGAGGGCAATACACAAATAAAGCTGTCAGGAAAATCATCATTATTCCTGCTATTGCACAGGTCACTCCTTGCGGTTTTACAGGAGAGTGTCATATAGTAGGAGTGTCATTTCGCTCAAGAAAATATTGGAAACAAGCTGATTAGCATGGGAAAAAAGTGGGATTATCTCATTCCACTGGCAGATTTTTTACCTAATTAACTCAAGTAGTCACAGATATAAAAAGCTGAAAAACTCAGAGAAAACCTATAATCAAACAGTCACTGATGTGTAGCCATCTTGATAAAAGATACCTAGAGCCTTACTATGTCTATAATGAGTAAATAACACTATATAATGTCTACCTGTGCATTTGTGCTCCAAAAACACCAAGGCAATACATGTAATGTATTTGGCAGCTGTTTCTATTTCGAACCCTCTAAAACAACGCAGAAACTCCACTATTACTTGCATCAGCCATAACTCCTCAAACTGCAGGGCCCGGGGTGAGTCACAGGTCCTATTTCTGCTGTGCTCCCCCATGACAGGTCAAGCTATATGTATTAATGGGCAAGCTATTTGTTATAATGGGCCTGGTTGCCAAAGTGAAAGGGTTAGTCCCTCATTTGGTTTTCGGAGCTGAAAAAATGCGATAAACCTGGCAACATTTTTGAGATGACAGGACATTCCTGGCAGCAGTATGACACAGGTCAAGATGCAATACAACAGAATTTATTGGGGTAAGAAGAATTTGCCATGTACTCACTGCTGTTGTGTTGGGAGTGTTTGGAACCGATGCCAATATCAATATTTGAAAGTAAAAACTTGCCAATAGCAATATATATTTTGGCTGATTTTTTATTATTGAAAATACATATTTGTCACAAGAATGCTCAAATTTGGTAATCAAATAGTTATAAGATATGTAATATGTTTTACAGCTGCAAATACAACAATAAATGAAATTTTTTGACACAATCCGTACTACCATCAGCTCAGCTGTGATACACTACTCTGCCAAATCACTGCTGTACAAAGTGTCATAAACAAACTGGACTGGACATTTAATGATAATGCTGCTTTTAATTATCTCAAGTGCTTTTAACTGCAATGTTTGTTTATTTTTTTTGCAACTCAGCCTTCATATACGCGATGAATATATCTGTGATGAGCCAATATGAGTAAAAAATCCAGGAGCAATGCTGCCTAACATCATTTTTCCTAAAGTTATCCAGTGTACCACATTTTTGAGATCCTTGTATCTGGAACCAGATGAAGTCCCATAAGGAGTATTGAGATATAGTAGTGGTATAGTTTTCAGTAGTTTTAAACATTTCACCTGTAGCCGCAGTCACAGATGTGCGTCCTGGTATGAAAAACAATCGTGTGACGGCATCACAGTTGTCTTTGCCTGAGTCCTCTTCATCAGTCGTACCAAAATAGGACTTGGTGAAATGGCCTAGAGAGAATCGAACAAGATATGAGTGGAAAACGATGAGAGCGAAGAGGAGAACGAGCATGAGAAAAACAAGAACAGCAGCAAGAACAAGAATTAAACAGTAACTAAATCCCAAACCCAAATCTTTGTGAAGCCTGACCTCTACTGGTGAAAAGTAGGGTGCCTGGTCTTTGGTAGCAGGTGATGTCACCACCCATAGAGAACAACAGGCGGTGACATCACCTGCCACCAAAGACCAGGCACCCTACTTTTCACCATTAGAGGTCAGGCTGCACGGAAATTTGGGTTTGAGGTTTAGTTACTCTTTAAATGTAATGTCTTTGTGCAAATGTCTTTTTTTTGGATAAGAAAACATGGAAGGATTGGATGCCGAACTCCTCAACAAAAGCTGCATCGTAAACAAAATAAGGTGTAGTCTGAGTTTGTATATGTGTGTGTGTGTGTGTAGAGAGAGAGAGAGAGAGAGAGAGAGACAGACCTAGCTGATTCTTGTGTTCTCCATGTTCAGCACTTGGTCGCAGTTTCCTCAGTGCCTTCTCTGTGCTGTTGTTCCACACTGTAATTTCTCCATCGTAGCTTCCTGTACATGCAGGAAGTGGGAGGAAACAGACTGTACTTATGAGAAACCCCTTTTACAAGAGAAAATATCCATATTTCCAGGAAAAGAAAAAAAAAGTAGTGGTAATCAAAACAAGAGCACTTGTGCTGCCGAGGCAAATCTTTCACAACAGTAAACCTCGCCATCTGTTCCACTACTCAACCCTTAACATTCACTTTAAAAGAAAGATATAGCACTTTCAGAGAAGCTATCGCGTTACTGTGTGTGTGTGTGTGTTTGTGTGTGTGTGTGTGTGTGTGTTTATCAGTCCATATGAATAAGGCACAAATCTCGTCAGGTCTGAGAGTTGAACAGCAGGAGAGAATGAGACGTGCAAGGAGTGTATTAGCTATGGGAGGTATATGTGTGTGTGTGTGTGTGCAAGTAGTTGGAGGTATAAAGTTTATGAGAGTGTGGGTCCACTGCATTATTCATGCTGCCCAGGGCCAGCTATTTCCAATGACTTTTATCACTGCCCTGTGTGTGTGTGTGTGTGTGCGAGAGAGAGAGAGAGAGAGAGAGAGAGAGGGAGAGCTGAATGCAGACATCAGGACATGAGCTTATCCACACAACGTTGTGCTTTACGATGCAGATGGATCGTGCCAACATTACTTAACTTTCAAACACTGTCCTTTAGAGATAATACACAGACACAGGAGCAAATATAAACACACGCAAATATAAGTTCATGCATGGAAAATGTAATGTATGTTCAATGGCACAGTCAAAAGCTCGCCCACCCACTTATTCATTTGCTCACTCAGGCGATAAAATAAATAAATAAATAAATAAATAAATAAATACAAATAAGAGCATCCTTTCCATGAAAAAGATGTCTTCGTTCTCATTCAACATTCTGATTCCTCCACTTGCATTTCCATTTCTAAAACATTTTGGCCATCCATCAAAGTTCAGATGAGTTGGTCCTCGGTCGCTTGGAAGGTGTTCAGCCACGGAGGATTAAGGGATGGGGGGAGAGGAGGAAGAGTGGAAGAGGCGGAGGGCTGGGAGAGAAGGAGGTGCAAAGGACTCCTGCCTACATATACTCCGCTGTGTGTGTGTGTGGAGTGGGGAGAGAGAGAGAGAGAGAGAGAGAGCGAAGCCAAGCGGAACTTAGCAAAGAGTTTGAATATGGATGAGGAGGCTTTCAGTCCCACATCAGCCAAATGTTCCTGGTGCATCCTGATTCAACTAGAGACACACAAACATCAACAGATGCATGTGCACGAACACGCGCCAACACACACACACACACACACACACACACACACACACACACACACACACACACACACACACACACACACACACAATCCCATGTTTGTGTGCGCAACAGAACTTTAAATTGACTTCTGTCACTGGTGACCATGATGCCACCGCCGCTTTCATTTGGCGGCGCAAAGACATAATTTGGCAGCCCGCTTACTTTGATGTGAGAACTGCATTACTCACAGTAAGCCGGAGGAAATATGCTGCCAGATGAAACTAATGTTTCCCCGGGTTTAAGAGGTGTCATTGTGCTCTATGGATTTTGGTAAAGAGAAAGAAATTTGCCAAAACAACTAATGTAGAAAACAACACCTCGGTTCACATCCTCCTTATAGCGAAGGCCTCGCTTCAATCTGTGGAGGAACGTCTCGCATCATGAAAGGGAAATGATTCATTTCTTTTAACAGCACTGTTCAAACGCGGCGAGCGAGGCAGCCGGAGCGCAGGTGGGTTTTATGTGACAGGACTGGAAATTTCACCTCGCACAAACAGTAAAAACAGAAGAGCACTGATGATAAGTCGCAGTGCTGTAATTGGGTCATTAATGACGAAGTGAGGGAAATAGGAGGTTTTAAGTTTGAATAAATAATGTTTTATTATTGGAATGCAATAGGGAGACGCTGGTTTATTTAGATGTAAGGTTGAACTAGTGGTTGCCTATATCATCACTGAGAGGCCGCAGGTTTGATCCCCATAACAAAGCGAGTTCACTCAGTTGAGGCCACTGAACCCCTACAAGCTAATTTTTAGTCAGCCTGAATGCCTAAAATATTATTAGGTAGTAGGAGTACTGCAATTTAACTTCTACTTCAGATAACACTGTGTGCCAGGTAGATCATTTGCATTCATCGGACAGGTTACAAAGAACTCCATTACCCACCAAGAGGCATAAATATTGTAAAGCCGCTGGATGAGTGACAGCAGGTTATGAACAGAGAGAGATCACACACGCGGTGGGGGATTTCGCCCACACACTCTGCCGGTCCAGACTGGACAAAATCAGAGATGGATTCCTTCGCCGTTGAAAACATTCCTGTTGTTTAATACATTTTTCTCAGGCCAAATTATTAACCGGCGTTTCAGAGGCGGGCACGACTCAGAGAATGTGAACTCACCAGCCCCGTGCACATCTGCAACACGTAATAATAATAAACATGCTATAATTTTGTCACTTGTTCTCTCTTTCAAGCGTACACAGACACGCCCTTGATTGCCCCTGCCCCACACACACACACACACACACACACACACACACACACAGAAGCCTAAAAAGACAGAAAGTACTCTGTCTCATTTCGATTCCCTCCCACTGAGAGCACTCTAATAAACATAATTTAAATTGGCCATTTGGATAAATTAGAGGGTGCGGGGGTGGAGGGGTAGAAATGCAGCAGACTGACTAGGGAGATTAAGGGGAAAAAAAATAAAGTTAAACAGAAAGTGGGAAAAGAAGCCGAGAGAGAGAGAGAGAGAGAGAGTGCAGAGGGATATGGGCGGAGAGGGGAATTAAACCCGCCAACAAAGCAAATGGGAAAGAACATGGAAGAGATATGCTGGGTTTCCAAGTTCACAAAGTAGCTTCTGAATTGTGTTTCTCGTTCCAACTCTCTATATTCATTCCCTTCCAAACCATTTCCCCCTCCAGCCTCGAGTACACCCACTCTTATCTACCTTTCCACCTCTTCACCTCCATCCCTCTCTTTATCTCGCTCTATACTTATCCCCGGGGTCGATGTCTTTCCGAAGGTCACGGAAGGGCTGCACTTTATGAGTCTGTGCTCTGCTTGCCCTGGAACACAACTTCTAATATGATATATGTGCGTTAAAGTGATACAACTTTGCTAACTTAAAAGCACACTCGGGGGCAAATTGGGTGCAGTGTGTTTGCAGTTTGATGTTTATAGAAGTGGACCATGCAGTGACTGGAAGATTGCCAGTTCAATACCCCGGGCAGATAAATCTAAGAAAGTGATGAGTGGCGAGGTGCCTTGCTGGCATCTCCAAATACTCTCGCAATCTAAATCCCCTGAAAGACTTCTGTCACAATTTTTAACCATCCCGGGCTAAATTTTCATATTGCAGGGCAGATAATTTCTCTCTTTGGCGGACGCCGGTGAGTCGTTCCACGTGACGGCTCGGCAGACGGCCG
>OMKZ01051458.1:0-12143 GCA_900302535.1 Neoniphon sammara | reverse complement strand
ACACACACACACACACACACACACACACACACACACACACACACACACACACACACACACACACAGAATATAGAGCTCTACATGTGTAAAAATGCTAAAATGCAACAGCTGAATCACTTCATTGAATTCTATGTTAAAGTAGTAACCATTTAATCATAAACATCCATTTGAAGAAGCAGATTGTTAAACAATAAGGACTGACCACATGCAGGGGACCAGTAATATATTGGCTTGGGCCAGACAATTGGTTAGCCAGAAGCCCATTTGGGCCAGTGCCTGAAAAAGTTTCTGATCTCTGTATTTATAAGCTGGTGATAACCTGTGCTCTTAGCCTTTACTCTGACACTGGCACACTTTCCTCTCTGTTGTACTTTTTTTTCTTGCCAGTAAGATGCCAGCTCAGAGTTAGTCAGGCATCTGCCAACTCAGAGCTGTGTGGGGAAAACACAATCACTGGTACCTAAAATTCTACAGAGTGAAATGTAAAAGGCAGGTTTAGTCCTTGGGTTGAAGTTATGGCTCAATCCTGCACATCCTGTACCATTTGTTGGTGATTTCCAAGGAAAGGTGGATTAAGCTGGCACATCCTCAGAAGCAACAATTACCACAAAAGCACACTCGATGACCATGAAAGCAGCTTGTAGCACCAAGCCTATGTGTTGGTTTTGCAAGTAGCTGACAACATGACCACTAGGACCCATTTATAAAGTATTGGCAACACAGATGAAGGTGGAGTCTAAACAACCTTATAAATTTCCACTTTTTTTCTTTGAACATGCCAAAGCTGGCACTATTTACAGAAAAACTTCTATAAAGTGGTCATAACACTCGTCCCATGAATACAACGAGGGCCAACTTAAACTCTGGAATTCATTTAGATCCAAACAGAGGGGGAAATATGGCCCCGGTTCAAAAATACCGGAATTATCCCTTAAACTCTGGAATTCCATAGATTTATTAAAAATCTGTGGCATTCCAGAATGTAATCTAAATGTAAATGTATTTACTGTCAATAATTTATTTATTTTTTGTGGTTTATCTTTTATATTTGTATGCCCAATTTATTAGGAACACACACGTGCATGCACGCACACAACACACACATAAGCACGCAGGCAGATGAGCAAATGCACAAGGTTTCACAACTATCCTCCCCTCCATCTCAAACTTCACCACAGAGCAACCTTTCTCCTGCCAGCCGACAGCACTTAACCTTTGCAGCCTCCCATGAGAAGGCAGCCCTCACTTGTTTCCACTCATAAAGCCGCACATACATCCTTTCACCCCGACGTCCAGGGAGAGTGAGACTAATGGCAGGGCTCCCACAGACATCTTCAGAACAAGACATCTCTCTTTCAATCTGTCGCTCTCGTCCTCTCACCCACTCTCTCTCTTCTGCTGGGTGCATCTGACAATTTCAGAGGTCTGTCTCTGAGTTTCGGACAGAACTTTTTGTCCATAAAATTTGAAAATCCGGTAGCTCTCTAAAGCCTCAAATGTATCTACAGAAGTGCTCACTTCTGCATATACATACACCTTTAAAATTAGTCCTCAATTTTTGTCTATTGATCTTTATTTTAATAGGGAGTGGATTTGCAGTACACATACAGGATTTCAGCTGAAAGTGATCTCAATTAAGGTTTATTAAGAAAAGGTTTTTTAAATGCACTTTTGTTCATTATGTAAGCACACCACTGGATAGAATGATATTAATTATGTCAATACTCCCAGGTATCATATCACAATAAATATGGAGTGACTGTAAATCAGATGCTTGTGTGTGTCAACTCAAAAACAGGATTCTTCAGTGTTAAGAAAAATAACAGTTTGGTTGTGTTTATGCATGCAGTAAGTGACAGAGCAGTGAGGGTTATACATACAGTAAAGGTATTGCAGAGAGAAAAGCACTGTAGCTGAAAGCTGAAAGCAGCTGCATACAGGTTATCTCAAACTTTTTCTTCAGACATTCAGGATGAATAGGATACTCCATTTAAGTCTCCTATTCAGCATGAATAGGAGACTTAAATGGAGAGATAGTAAGAGAGAAAAATGAAAAACAAAGCCAAACCCTGGATGATAGCCAGCAGTCTGCATAAGACTTGTGGGAGGCTGGATTAGAGATGAAGAAAGGCCAAATGTTTAAATGTTGCTGCAATTGTCACTTTCAGAAAAGTTCACCAATGACGAGACTGCTGTGTGGGTTTCAGCTTTGCCAACAAAAGCCTTCCATTGCACTTTTAGCTTATCAAACCCTCAGTAACTCATTTTAAGACTTATACATGAAGGTTGAATGAACGAGCCAGACATTTTAAGGTTGCCTAACAAAAGCATCATTTTTTTTACCTTGTGAAAGACTGTCTGGTGATAGCAAACCCTAAAGTTAGTTTAGAGGTGTCTTTTGTCAAATTTTATTAGCACTACAATGCGATGAGAATGAGAAGGTTCCGTGAGCTGAATACAGGTGAAAAATTGCTCATGCAACTCCATGTTGAAATTCCATAAGTCACACATCTATGTAGGGCATGCGCAAAGATAATTTTGTTCATGTGTTGTGAAAGAGATAGTAACAAATCATTTTATATTCCATAGACATTCCACTGGATTATAGAATAAAATGACAGCCTATGTGTTTGGAGTGTAACCCCAGCTTCAACTAAACTTTCTTTGAACTTTCTTTTTTTTTGTCACACATGGCATCCACAGTGTAGGAATTTCAGCTATGTGCCACACGCCTGACACTGAGGAAACAAATGTTTTCCTTTCTATGATTAGAAATCAGGATCAGTTGGTCGGTATAGAGTAAAGACATTTTATGTATTCAAGGAGAGTCATACATTGTTGTATTTTAGTATGTTTCCAATGTGTAACCTGCTAACCAAAGATATAAGTATAAGCTAAGCCTAAGCTTTCCTGTGCACTTTAACATTTGTTTACCTATGTTGTGGTCATGTGCTTTTGCATTTGAGAAAGAAATTAAGATGAATGCCATTCTGTCTATATGACTGACAAAATTTGATCACAGATACTTTTTATAAAAATCACAGTAGAAATAAAAATGTATGATAATGATACAGCGTGGGCTAAAACCATGGCTGCAACCTGACTCTAACTGACTTGAAACAATTAACATTATCAAATGTCCACAAATACTAAAATGATATCAGCTATAACTGATACATCCCACTGAAACATCACAGAGATAGTGCATTTTATTACAATAGCAACAGTGATATTTTGGGCCAGTTTTTTATAGAAATGAGAAACGTGACACAGAGAATTGGCGGGGGTTCAGCTGCACGGCCAGCGCATCTCAGTCTGACTGTGAGGCCGGACTGAGCGAAATGTGTTGAGTAAGTGATAGCTCCAGGATCCTGTGCATGTATTCATACTGTATGTTTATGTGTGTTGTCACACAGAGAGAGCGAGACAGAGAGAGACAGACAGAGGGAAGGGATGTGTGTATGCATGTTCATAGTTCACAGTGAGTCTTCTGTCTGTGTGTGTGTGTGTGCGCTCATTTGGTTAACTTCTTGCCTGACCTCCCTGGTCCTCTCTCTCTGGGAGGTTGGAAGACAGTTCAGCTTCTGCCTCTCTCCTCCCTGTCTCCCCTGCTCTACCCGACAACAGCCTGCCTCCAAGCCTGTCCAAATATTCTCATCCTCTCCCTCAGTCAGATGCTCGTCGGTCTGACACGTGTGTTTTTAATCACATGGCTTATCAGAACGCCCCTACAGCGCTAGAGTGGCTAGAGCTTAAGAAGACACTCCCTCGTCAGCCGCTTTCATCAACATCCCATAGCTGGACTCTTTTTCTCTACTACACTGTAGCTGTTTTTTTTTTTTTTTAAGACAAATTTTACTACAATGAAACACAGTAGAACAGCTTAATAGTGACAGACAAAAAAAATGGAAGCTTTCATGTTACTGATCCATTGGTGTAAATAGGAGACTGTTATTTATTAAGTTATTTATAACGCAATTTCCTTGCAGGGATCAATAAAGTTTTCTGAATCTGAATGATAACACAGGAAATAAAGGTTAGATGTGAAAATTGATGTCTAAAAGATTTGTATGACACCTGGTTTTGCCATCTAATACAGCACAGGCTGGTGATAACCTGAGAGTGGAGGAATAACTTTCTCTCTCTCTCGCTCTCTCTCTCTCTCACACACACACACACACACATTCATGCATCTGATGATTAATTTGTTCTCTAAGTGTTAGTATAGGCTTTGGTCTAATAAGCCATACTGCTGATCCACTGATAATGTACAGAGGTGAAAGGGAGACTGTACAACATTTTAATCATATTTAATGACTAGGAACTCTGCAGTAATTAGGGTGCCGCTTGGACTGACCATCCATCAGCTCACATTACTGCCAGGAAGATATTCACACAAAGGATGAGGCCACTGTTGATCCCTCAGTGATCGAGCGTCTCTGGCGGAGAGGTGACGAGCCGTGTGCCACACAGGCTCCAGAGGCTGCAGGTTTCCCTTCCAGCCAAAGACTGCAGCAGGCGATTTCGATGATGAGCGTGAAGTTGCCTGCTGAAGACTTTGGTTGGAACAAAAAGCTACAGGCTCTCGGCCCTCCATGACACACGATTTAAAAAAACCCTGCTCTTACATGTTCAACAGTTATGATAATATACTGACTTGGGAAACTGGTTATAAAGATTTTGCCAAGATGATGAGCCTGGAGAAATTTTAAGGTTTTATAATGACTGGTCAAGTTGTTTCAGCCGCTCTCTCCCAAATCTCTCAATTCCTCTCCTACCCGCTTTCATGCCCTCCACCTCTCACTCTTCCATCCCTTTCCATTTCTCTGACTTTAAGCCTCATTTCCGTGTCTCTTCTTTTCTTTATTCACGTTACACCTCCTCTACCACCCCTGGCATGGCTGATAGAGACGCCAACTGCTTTTCCCCTTCTCTAATTTCTCTAATTTCCCTGTTTTTCTTTCATCCACTGCTTACAAATGCCTATCAAGACACATCACACCCCCCTCCTCCCTCCATTTACATCTATTTAGTCCTATTTCCTCCTCAAATCTTATCCCTCATCCCTTCCTCCTTCATGTGGCAGAAAACTATTTTCAACTTCAGCACCTGAACTCCAAACACTTGAACTCCATGACAAAGTACTTTGATTTACCGTACCTCATGAATTACTGGCTGTTACGTTCGAACACTGAGGCTCTTTCAGGTAGTATAAATCAAGCGTCGTCGATGTCATTTTCAAATGTATTCGTGTCTATTTCGTGCTCATGGTCTGGCTCACGTTGTCACTGACCTGGCTGAGACTTGCCGCTTTCCCCCAGGGCCAGTGGGCAGCAGTACGGTTAGCTGGTCCCGGCTGAACTGACCACCCACTCTACAAGCAGGAGAGGAGAGCATTCCACAATGTAGGTGGTAGGAGGGATGGAGAGACAAAGTAAGAGGAGAAATGGGAGTGGGATTGATGGGGAAAAAATGGAGAAAAGTGACAGAAAAATGAATGGGAAAAGGTGGGAAAGCAATGTAAAAAAATGAAAGGACAGGAGATTATAGCGAAAGAAAATGGAGGAGAAAACCAAAGGAGTGGAGCAAAGGAGAAACAAACAAACAAACAAAAAAAACTCAATCTACTAGTTGCTAGCTACACAATCCAAACAACATGCACAGGCCTACAGAAAGTGAAGAATGCCATGGTAACTAAAGAGGTGAAATGAATTGACAGATGTGGCCATGGGAGGAGGAGGGACACTGATAATCGATGACTACTGGAGGGGGGGGCACATGTGGAGGGAAAACCTGTGGAACCACTGGACCATTGGCTGACCCAGGACAGACAATCGATTGGCCCAGGGGGAGGGAAGCCTGTCGGGCAGCCAGTCAATAAGACCACCCATGCTTGATAAGGGCCACATCACGCAGATTACTGAATCTTGGTGAGACTGGTCTTCACTGACTGATTTAACATTTCCTCATACCATTTTTGGGGTGTATGGAGTCGTGAGATTCAGCATCAAAACTCAAAAATGTGTGTGTGTGTGTGTGTGTGTGTGTGTGTGTGTACATTTGTTCCTGGGCAAGGTGGAGAGTACAGTCGGTAAGTTTAAGTAGAAGATGTAAGCGGAAAGGCAAGGTGTTCAGAGCAGGTGCTGAGAGGCAGACAGACTGGCATGTGGTACCCAGGTCTATGCACTGACCACACACACACACACACACACACAAGGTGCTGTCAAAGAGACATCTTTGTCTTGATCATACAATGCACAGTATTAATGCTGTTCCAACTGCAGTCATTCTGTACAGCAAAAACTCTTTTGAGAATTAAATAAACATTTTAAAACAACTCTCAACACACTGTTTATTCCCTCATTCATTCAGCCTATCACTCTATCACAACAACCATTATTGTTGGTGTTCAAATCATCTTTCCTACATTAGAAGGCAAAACTACTACTAAAAACTGTCTGTAAGTTCCTCTAGGAGAAGCAGATCTTCATCTTCCTCCATAGAGAGAAGTGAGGGACAAAGAGAGTGCATGTTTGCTGTGGAGCAGCAAGGCGGTAAGCAGCACATTCCGGTAAATCACAACTAATTTCAGCCCTGCTTGACGTGCCTACTAAACTAGAAACACATGCACCACCTCCCCTTTCTTTTCCTTCCTGCCACAGACAGCTCGCACTTTCCCTTTGCTACATCTCACAGTCTCCCTCCCTTTTCTCTTTCTTCTGCATTCCATCCCTTGCGATTTACTGTGCCATGTATCACTACTGGACACCTTTTCCAACTAAGTAATACTGAATACTGCTGCATATTAGAAAATACAACTTGGAGGAACAAACTGTCAAATGGCCAGTATTCATTTCCATATTTTATCATCAGATTCCAATGTGCTACACAACTTCACTTTGAACTTTCTCTTTTCTTTTCCCCCAGCCATGTTGATAAATTAAACACAATGCATTACATATGACACACAACAAAAACACTATCTTGTTTCCTTTTTAACAATGAATATTTATTGCCACAGGCTGGTGGTTGTGCAGTTAGGCCACCGAAGCATGGGAATAACTAAGCTAAGCTACTGCTAAGCTACTGCATTTTCCAGAAGTATTTTCTCCATTATTTTTATTTTATTTAATAGTTTTTTTTACTTATCATCAATCATGAGAGTCGCCTGGATAAATAAATGACACTATGGGGTTGTAATGTAATGTTATGGCTATCAGTTCTAAATGTTTCAACTTCATTTCTGAGAAATCACATTTTTCTGTTGGTTTGGCATGTCACATGGCACTACAGCACACATGAGCCTCATCGACCGTTACCATGGTGAAAACACCAGCTAGAGAGTTTTGTGCCCATTGTTGGAGATGAACATTGCTTAAAATACTGCATTTGGGAAAATGAATGGGATTTTTTTTTATTACAGTGGCCACCCAAAACGACCCCGCCCACTTTGCAACTCTATTCCACTCGACTGGTGCAGCACTGTGAAAATATTATGCTGTGCCCAGTTTGCTGCTGGCTCCATTAGGAAAGATCAACACTATCTCTATGTCTCAATCTTCCCCTTCACTTCCATCATCTCTCCCTCTCTTTTTAACTGTTGAGCTTTTATTCTGCAAAAAAAAAAAAAAAAAAAATCACAGAACCTTAGAGAGGAGTGGATCACTGATTTAGCTCGTTGTTGACATCTGTCACATCAGTCACATCTTTACTTATTCTCTTAAATCTCTTTCTTGCTCCTGTCGTTATGCTGTTCCCTCTTTGCCATCTCTGTCTCCTCCCTCCTTATCTTCTGTCTCGTTTCTCACTTGGTGTTTTTAATCTCCGGCCTCATCCTGCTCTCTCCATCTCTGCCTTGCGGGAAGTATATCTGGCCCACCTCTGTACCTCTCCTCGGGGTATGGAGACACGAGGTTAATAGGCTTTCCCAGGCGGCACGTTTCTGCAGAGCGTCGCCTTAGAAGAGATGAGTGCAGTGTTCTAGAGTCCATGGTGCTCACCGGTGTTGATGCATGGTCCATAATACAGCCGGGTAGGACAGATGCATGAAAACCCACTACGTCATGCGCTCAGCAGGATGGGCAGAAAAATGGACCAAGCTTGGTAGTGTTGCAGCAAAGAGTCCCACCCATTTGCTAAATCTAACAAACACATCACCATATAGACACATATACACAAGCACACACTCACTCTCACACCCAAGCATGAGTTAAACTGTGGACATACAGTAGGTCAACATATGCATCCAGATAGTTGCCCCAAAAGCAAGCTTTCCAAAAAAACAATGCAGAGAAGAAGTGGAAGCAGAGTTTAAAAGAAAACAAGACAGTCCCTTGGTTAATGCTAATTTGCAAAGCAAACTGACTCAAAGCGATGTGAGCCGCTGCTGGTCTCAGTTTAACTCTGTGCTCTTTTCTTTTCGTCAGACCTAAGCTGCGCCAAACGCACATAAACACAATAGTTCAGGACAGGACCGTTGGTTCTCCCACATAAAAAAGGATGAAAGTGAAGTGTTCTTTTTTTTTTTCTTTTAGTATAGCTTGAATTTCCTCTTTATCCACAAAGACAACCCAAATATTTTCTCTTTCGCCTGTATCTTAGCAACTGAGGAAAAGTTTTCCAGTGACATCAGGGGCAGAGAGAGAGAGAGAGATGAATTTGAATGAAGTCAGACTTCAGGCTTGTGTTAAATGAGATTTTTGGAGTTTATACACTTGGAGCACCTACTCCAGTCTAAATAGCAAGAGGGGCAAAGTAAGGACTTTTGGAGCAGATCCATAAGTTCAATTCTGCTAATCAACACAAGCAAATTTCAAACAAGATAAAGCTGCCAGAAGAGAAACTTTGGGTATTGTAGTCAAATACGGGCAACTGGCTAACTGGCTACAAATTTGAATTGAGCGACCCATTAAACATGAACTAACTGTCTCCTCCATGCTGTCTCTTTTCCTGCCTGCAGAGAAGTGTGGAGCCTGCATTCCTGTGTTGACGTTGCTTTGGCGAGGGAGAAAAGTTAAAGCTTTAGGCCTGGCTGTACGCTCGTCTGACATCAACAAGAGAAACAGCATTCCCTCTCACTGAGGTAGGTGCGTGTATGTGTGTGTGTATGTGTGTGTGTGTGTGCATTATTACCGTCGGTCATTCCTTCTGCGTCGGAAGAGCTTTTTGGTGTGTGCAATCTCAGCCTCATTAGGCAGAGGCGGGAAGGCCTGTAGAGAGAAATGAGAAAGTAAGACAAAGGAAAGACCTGCGAGTTATCTTCTGTGAGCAAGATGATTTATCTCCTGCTGTAAAAAAAAAAAAAGAAGAAAAAGAAAGAAAGAAAGAACAATAAGACAGAAAATTCTAACCATTTCCTTTAAGAGGCTACTTACATTCCAGTGTTGAATTTTTGAAAGAAAGTCTTGGTAAACAGCAAAAAGCAATAACACAATTTATGCAAATGGACATGCCAAGCATTCTTTGAGGGTCTTGAAGTTGATGAAAAACGCTGACAAAATTGAAAATGAAGCAGCTGCATTTAAAGCATGCCTTTTTGCACGGTGATTTCATATTTAACAGTAAGATAGTAACAAGTTGATGTTTCTGTTTTTTACTAAAATGTACTAAAATTTTTGCTTTCCACTGACATGTTCATGACTGATTCGAGCCCGGCAGGTTTTCAGCGCCGGGTTCTCACACAGCATCTGTCAGCAGCGCAAGACTTTCACAATGTGAGACGGCGACCAGGACTACCACAACGGCCAAACCGTTGCTGACTCAAATTCTCAGTGTCACAATCTGACTTTGCTGAGGTCAAGTCTTGCAGTTTTGGGAGAAGTGAGATGTCTGTATTTGGCACTTTTGATTGGCAAATCCACTATCAGGAAAAAAAAAACAAATTCTGTACACCAAGGCTGCACTGAGGCAGGAACTCGAGGGTGAACTTGATAGTAGGGAGCAAAGAACTGACTTTTGTTAAATCTCATGTCCAGCCAGGCCAAGTCTTGGAGTGATCACAACAGGTTTTTCATTTCAATGTCAATGAAACCACCCATTTGAACACCTCTCCAACTTGCTGTTACACCCCCTAACACTTAAATCATATGTTAATTGATTTCCTGACCATGCAAACATACCCTTATGAATTCAAGTCTCTACCTTCATCCATTTCAGTTATGTCTAAAGAGCAATAATCATCTAATGGCAGTTAACAGATCACCAACCATGCATTTTTCCGTGGCCCAAAGCCTATCTGTCCATCAAATTTCTGATGATTGATGAGATGATTTTTTTTATATCCTGCTGACACACAAAAACTATCAAGGGTGAAAACAAAACCTCGAAAAACCTTGAAAAACATAATATGATGGCACCACCAGTGTATAAAGGATTTTAAAAGGCTGACAGGCTGGATGCAGAGAACTGTAAACACAACAGGCCTTTACTGAAAAAGGTTGTGATTTATAATTTCTTCTGGTTTTTACGTGGCACTACTGCAATATTAGGAGTGAAACAGCCGCTAGTTTTAGAACGACCTCCTGAATTACTCCATATCTTTGCCTGGGGCTTTGTCAATACGTCCCCTGGTAGTTTACCTACAGTATATCGAGGCATGTACAGCCTCGCTTCCATCTGAATTCATATTGCAGGGGAATCTACTTTTTTCAAATCTCATGCTTACATGGGAGCTGTATAGATATTTTTAGCATGGATAACAACATAAAATTCTTTCTCCTCATTATTGTTTGTTATCTTCATCTTTATTCTCCCATTTGGGATGAATTTTTATGCCTCATCTGCACAGACACTGTATGTCCCTTTTTCACTGCGTCACTTTTCTTTTCTTGTCTTTATTATTTGTGCAAGTAAGCTTGATGTAAAAAACTTAATCCTGCAGAAATAAAAAATACTCGCCCTTACGCCACTATGGAGTTCGTTTGGTTAAGGATATATGCTCTATACTCTGCATGTGAATGTATTTTTCCTTCCTTCTCATAGCTGTGTTGCAGACCTGGCAGGCTGCAATTTGCCATGATGAGAACTCAATACCCTGATGTATGTGGTGTGCATGTGTGTGCGTGTGTGTGTGTGTGTGGGGTGAGCACACTGTCGTATATTTACCCATGTACAGAACTAAGAATATCCTTATATATATGTGCATAAGAGAGTGTATGAGTAAGTTTAAAGTTATGAATCTGAGATAATGATCAGCCCATTCCATTCCATAGGAGGATCACGACATGCTACACTACAGCATGCTGCCTGCCAAAAGGAGAAAAGACCATCTATCATCCATTAAACATCAGTTCTGCCAATCAAACAGCCCACTCCCCCTTCTTTCAGCATCGCTGTCTGCTGTTGCCATGGTTACAGGTGGTCGAGGACTCGCGCTGTTGTGTATACATATGTGATGGTGGAGGGTGTCATGACAGGAAGGGTGTGTAAATGGGTGCTGTCTAGCGACTACTGTGTGTGTGTGTGTGTGTGTGTGTGTGTGTGTGTGTGTGTGTAGGGCTGGGCGATATATGGACAAAATCAATTATCATGGCACTCAGGCACTGGAAAACAAAAAATATCATCCCTTTTAATGAATGGTTGGATGAAATGACCAAAACAGACAGTTATGAACAATTAATTTTTAAACTGCACAACAGACAGGAGGTATCTTTGAAAATATGGGGCCCTATATGAATACAATAATGAATGGCTAAGAAGTTGACAAGGTGATTATTTAATATGTAATGCCAATGTTTATTATTGTTATTGTTAGTTATTGATTATTATTTATTTATTTTAGATTCTTGCTGTTTCAATAGTTTAAAAAGTTGTTTTTTTATTTTATTTCATTTTATTTTTATGTCTCAATGATTATGGTGTCCTTGTTCTGTGTTATTTAATTTGAAAAGCAATAAAAAATGCAGCCTTTAAAAACAGAAAAAGAAAATACTTAAATTACGACATTACAATATCCAAAATCCCAGACAATATCTAGTCTCATATCATGATATTGGCATAATATCAATTTATCGCCCAGCCATATGTGTGTGTGAGAGAGAGAAGAGAGAAGGCACTGTCTATCTGCCCAATCAACACCCAGCATCCACACAGGAAGACTTGGAAAACCCCTGTGTAGCCTCAGAAAGAAAGGTTACAGGCAGCCT
>OMKZ01051455.1:0-14585 GCA_900302535.1 Neoniphon sammara | reverse complement strand
AGAAGAGGGAAGTGAAGAGGCCGCAGCTGTGGATGAACAAGTGTTTCTGTTTCATCCCTCCGGCTCTCAGGTCTGGAGAGCGTCTTAATGAGGACACATCTGATCGCCGCTCCGCCTCACAGCAAACCGCTCTGTCCGGCTCTCCGGCTCGCCCGGCCTCTCTCTCGCAAGGCGGCGACGTTTTTCAAGAGCCAGATCCAGTGAGCATGACAGGAAGAGACACGTTTCACATCTCAAGGTGATATGAAACATCATCATGCTGTGTTAAAAGTCAAGGGTGGAAATAACTACATTTACTCAAGTTAGTGTAGTTGAGTAGCTGTTGTGTACGTGTTGAGTCTGTCTAAATGCCAGTAATTTTACATTTTTGCCTCCGTGTGAAAGTGGCTCCATCCCAGAGAACAGAAAAGTGTTTAAACTGACAGACTGAGTTTCTGTTCCCAGTGAACAGTCAGTCAGCAGAGAAGAGAAGCGGAATGTGCCTTTACTTTGTCACCTTTATTTTGTCATTTCTCACTTTTCCACTTCAGAGAATCTAGTTTGAACTCTGTGCTCTGATCCTTTATAGAATAACATGGAAAAGATCACATGGAGCGCTGTTCTCTTTTCTAAAAACTAACTCAACTTTTACTGACACCACATTTTAAATCACACACTTTTTACAGCCACTGAAGCACATTTTTACACCAGAACTTGAACTTCTACTTAAGTAAAATATCAGCAACATAACAGTACTCTACTTGAGTAGGACATTCTGATATAATTTCTCCAGTCTCGCTGTTGAGCAGAATGTAATTAGTATAACAAAGTATATGGGTGTGATTAAAAAAACCTTTATTAAAAGTCCATTTCATAATAGAACAAACCAACGCGGCCTGACGAAGGCCAGCTGGCCAGAATATATTGATGAGGGTTTTTATTATTTTCCTCCATTATGAACTACTCATTTAATAAAGGCTTTTTAATCTGAGCCATTCATCCATCCAAGACCGTTTCAGTAAAGCTCCTCAGTGCAATCATAATTGATAATAATGATAAGACAAAAAAGGAAGCCAAATCACTTTGATGAGCACAGCTTAAAAACGTCCTTCTGTCTGTCCGCAGGGTAATTTAGAAAGCACAGCAGAGATTTGCATGAAACTTGGTGGCCAGGTAGGTTACATGATTAACCTTTTAGGCCAATTGGCCTAGAGGGGCATGGCAATGGGCGGGGCTTAGCACAAAAAGTGTCGTAGTTTCCAAATACATCCACATTCAAGTTCAAGTTCAAGTTTATTTAGAGCCCAAAATCACTAAACCTGACAGGGAGGTTGGCGGGTCAAGGCAGCACTGACCAACTCTCTGCACTCATTGGCTGAAGGGGGCGTGTCCTATGACAACAGCTTTACCTGAAGGGGGCGTGTCCTATGACAACAGAATTACCTGAAGGGGGCGTGGCTTAACACAAACAGAGCTGTAACTCTTGGCTATGACCTCAGTGGAGCTCAGCGCTCTCCTGAACGCCTCTTTGTTTTGTTTTAGTTTTTGCTAAAGTGCTTCATTATCTATGTGATTCCATTGCCATTTATTAAACATTTTCAAAGTTTGCCGTCTCCATGTAGTCTCTCTACCTCAAGCCCCTTTAATATTTACAAAAAATACTCAGATGGAAAGCCTGGTCTTTCAGTCTCTCTCCTGTGTTTCTCTGGGGCTTCACATTCATGAACTCACTCATCTTTTTTTTTTCTCCAAACCACTCAAGCTTCACTTTGTCTCTTCCCGTCTTTCTTTCTCTCTGATTGCCTCCCTGCTTCATTCTCTTTCTATTTTCTCTCCCATTGTCTTTTATCGATTTGTTTCATCATATCTCCCTCTATCCGCTCATAAAGAGAGGCTTTCTGCACACCTGAGACCACTTCACACCCTGCTGAAGAGCTCTATCTGCTGTGAACATATAACCTGCCCAAGTATGTGCCCAAACATGCAAAACACATGCAAGAGTGCATGAATGCATGCAGAAGAAACATGCTAATGTGCTCTCACTCTCTCAAATAAACTTCATGGTATCACACACAGGGCTGGAGCCTCATCTGCATTAGACCCAAAGCGAAAGGAGAAAAATAAGAATAAAGTCTAAGCAGACGAGATGCTTGTTATTGGCACAGAGGAGTGGAGCTGCCTGTCTGGCCTGTTACATTCAATGGAAACAGCCGTGCTGCTCGTATCTAACAGCTGGTACATTGCAATAATTCACCAAAACCCAGTGAATCAAGGCTCTCACTGATGTAATCAAACCTTGTGTTCACATGTCAGACACATTGGAAGGCACGTTTCCTGCTTGGAAATTTCACATGAAACGTACTGAAATGGATGATGACATCAAGGTGAACAGAATTTTGCTGCCTGACTTGTGATGCAATGGTAAAATTTTAACTTCTCAACATGGTGGGAAAATCAAGTTTTGTGTCAGTGAACAGTGATAAAAACCCACATACGTGTGCCATTACTGTATTTGTTTTATTTGTTGTTTTTTGTTTTCACCCACAAAACTTTAACCCATTTGATTCAGCTTTGCGGCGAGAGCAGTTTAAACCCACTCTACATGAGTTAATGCCACATATCTAATCACATACAGTCAGGCAAAGTAATATTTGCCAACATCCAAGCTCATGTAACTTAGGTGTCATAGAGAGAGAGAGAGGGAGGGAGAGAGAGAGAATTCATCACATCATGAGTCCATCTGTCCTCAACCTGCCAACTTTTTTTTTGCTATAAGCTGTCATAAGCTGAGCTGACAGTGACAGATTGATTGTGCTGTGTATAAATTTGCAACAGAGTTGCGCTGAAGACATTATGGTACCTTCAAGGTGATAATGGGAATATAAGATTTATGCATTCTGCATGCATGGTGTAAACAAGAGGGTAAATATGAGTCAGGACTTTCTATCATCTCCAAGCTGCTGAGACACAGTGTTTTGGGCAGAGAAAATGGGAACCTTCTCAGCAATTGACAAAGTGATATGTTTTTTTTAATTCACTAAAAATAATAATACTGATTAATTCATTGAAGGAATAGTTCACCCACAAAATGAAAACTCAGTCATTATCTTCTCAATGTCATGCCAGTCGAAACTCAGTGAAATTAATACGACCAACAGACACACAGCCATCAGCTGTCTGCCAAAATTAATTTAACAGAGCCATATTTTCATAAATTTTTGTGAGTGAGAAAAATAAAGGAGCAAATGCAGTAAATATTGGACTTACATGGACCCACAATACAAGTATTTGGGTACAAAACACTTATCAAAAGATGGTTTTGGAGGTGCAGGTTTTAGTAGCAGCTATTGGTGACATGGTAACTGTTCAACAGTTTAGTTAGGGTTAGGTGAGTTAGGCTGGCTTTACATGGTGCAACTTCCATGCAATTTGTTGCAGGTTGCATTACTGTTGCCATGTCAACAAACCCATATGGAACATTCCAAATGATAATGCAAACTGAATTTATAAATTTCATTGGATGGCTCATGTGAAACTCCATGTTGCATGGAGCTGAAGTTGCATTTCAGTTGCACCATAAAAAGCCAGCCTTAGAACTTTCCATTACTGCAACATAAAGAAGAACAGCTGCACATTTTCAACCATTAAAATCCATATTTTCTGAAAACAAATCAGTGTGTCTGAAGTCCAGTGTCTCTGAAGATTTGGACTCCAGCTCTGCCCAATACCAGCAGGCTGAAGATGATCGTCATGGCAACGTAAGATGTCAGCACCATCTTGAGAGCTGACTGGAAGTCAGGGTGTGATGTCACAGATTGGCCCCGCCCCAAATGAGCGTAAACCAACAGACGAATCTCAGCAGCCCGACGGCCCTGCAGCCAGCAGTAGTAAACACCTTTTAATAATAAAATACATAGAACAGATATTTCAGTCAACTCAAAGTCAAACTGCACAGAAACACAGAATTGTTTCTCTGCAGCTTTATATTCTGTACTGCTTAACAAGCATCTCTGATATTCTAAAAGAGAGGGTCTCCTCCCTTTTCCTCCTCCCTCAGACGCTGAATCCAAAGCGTCTTTGAGCACGTTTGCTATTCTCAGATGGAAATCTAAAAATCCGGCACCCTTCTCCACTCTTTACCTTTACCCAGCATCCCCAAACACAATAAGATGTAATCATTTTCTCTTAAGTTGAAAATATCTGTTATTTTGCCCTCATTTGCTCTACGCCATTAAAATTGCCTGTACGTGACGCAGTGGTTTTCTACCTGGAAGTTATTGTAAAGTTAATGTATTGTAAACATTGTCATTCAGTCTGCTGGTTAGTTTTGTCAGTGTAGATGCTGTTCCCATGGTTTTAGCTTCAGTGCAGTGAACAGCAGTTGGTACCTGAGTCCTGCGTCTTGGCGGGTGTGAACACCAGGTGGTGTCCGCTGTCTATCTGCAGCCTGGGGGGGGCGCCGGTGAGGTTGCGACCCACTGCGTGATCTGAGCGGTAGATGGGTTCAGATTCGCGGTCCCAGGCCACAGCCAGGTTGGGTCGAGATCCAGGGCAGCCGAGGGTCAGGACCCGCTCAGCCAGGTGGCTCAGGTAGTACACTGGCACCGCCTCTGGCTGGGAGGGGGAACTACAGCACGTACAGGAATGTTGCATCTCATTTTTAGTATTTAGCTGCTGCTGAAATATGTATTGACAGAGTGAGTCCAGTGGGAAAATAACTAAAGTCCTTTGATAGCATCACAAGCAAACTATAGGAAGGAATGCCAGGGTGAAAACAGCACACAGACAACAGACACGACAAAAGCGAAGAGTTTCCTTCCAAAATGGCCACGGTTAAAAATACTGTCCAAATAAATAATAAATAAATAAATTTGGCATGAGAAAAGAAATGAGTTTCATTATAAAGTTTCCTCTTGTTAAAAAGTAAATGGGGAAAAGAGAATTTGGCTTGAAAATTCAGCTTCATTTCATTATAGAATTGCCTCAAGTCACAAAATAAAGTAAATTTGGTATGCTAATAACATAAATTATGGGTTGCGACTTAAGTATGTAAACATCTTAAAACATTGTAAAAGAGCCAGGGAGGCCATGTTTTTTAAGAAATTACTTGGGCATTTTCAGTAGTCAAATATATTCTGCTGAAAATAAGGTCCCAACTTTTTTTCCAAAATGTCAGACACAGCATTTTGGAATGGAACTTAAATTATCCCTGCGTCCTGCGCGGACTCACGTGTATTATCATAAAGTCTGTCTGTCTGCTCACCTGTACCCCAGAAAAGCCATCAGCGCGAGGAGTTTGGGGGAGGGAAGAGCTTGAGGTGGGCAGCTCACTTGACACCTCCTGACCTCCATCTTAGCCCCGCCTCTGCTCCTCTGTGACAGGCCAAAAGCCTGTGGCACCGCCCCTGAGCCGCACGAGGCCGCTGTCTGATTGGCTCGCCTGTAGCGCACATGCAGGAAGCGGGAGTAGACGTAGCAGAGTCCCACTCGAACCTGCTCGCCCAGCTCACCGCAGCGATCGCACACTGACCAGCGCTGGAAGCCGGTGAAAACCCGGTACAGAGGCCGAGTGGAGCTGAGTCCGTCCACTGCTCTTCTCTTTTTCTGCTTCCGGCTCACGTGGGTTTCCTGATTGAGGCTACAAGCACAACATCAGAATATGAATCACCTTGATCATTCAGTACAACAAACATATAGAATTTGTTTTGCTGTCTGCAGATTTCCAACCAGACACTTTTAATTTGTGGCTACATTTATGTGCACATTATGCCTTATCCCTATCCCTGGCTGTTGGCCATGTAAGGGATAATGTGCATTATCCTGCTAATTTATGAAAGAAAGCAGTTATTTGACAGAAAATATCAAGTATTAAGGATTTCATTAGCCTGCTAAAACGAGTTGACACAGAGCTAGGTCACTTGAGTAACAGGGTTAAGAAATTAATTTGTCATACTTGTAAACACAGACAGTGTAATCAGCTGTTTAGTATTTGGTTGGAATGACATTTTACACTTGGGGCAATGCTGGCTGTTTCACAGAACATACTGACAGGGCCTGTACAACATCAGGACCTCAAAGACAGCAATAGGGCAGTGCAATATATTGAATGACAAAACAGTCTACATATCACTCTACAAGGATAATTCAGTATTTCTTTGCTCTGTGAACCAAGTAAATGAAAAAAGTATAAGCAGATGCTGGTGGCTTCAATATTGAAATGATTATCAACCATCAGGAATATGATTAATATCCCAGATTTAGGCATGGAATGGATAAATAAGGTACCAACTTGGCTGCAGCAATGGCTGCAATGCCATTTTGCAGCAGAAGTGGAGACATTTTCAGTGTTACTCTGGCAACTGTGATTATCAGTCATTTGAAATGAACAATGAAAAGGTGATTACACCTAGATAATTTTTGTTCCCTTGGTCTTTCCTGAGTGAGGACATGTGGCAGCTGAGATTTTATCAATTTCAATTATCATAATCAAACAGAGAGTGTGTCTTCAGTAATGATGGTGCATGTCCATAGTGTGTTCAGAAATATTCTGGTGACACATCGACTTTGGGTATTATTGCACGTTCAGTGGACGGCAGAGAATTGATTGTGCATCTTATCAGTAAACCAGCAAGCAGATTCATCATGCTGAAATTTGACACTTTTCCTGTAAGATCTGACCGATCTTTGATAAAGTCAGGGTCACTGGCAGCCCTCTGCTCTGACCGCCAAGCTTCACATTCACACCATTTGACACATTAACACCTTGGATCTTCCCTGTAAAATCAAAGTCTCCCACTTCTGCTCATCCACTTTTAATCACCTTGGAGTGAAGTGGAGTGTGTGAGCTTCCTGAATGTCCAGATCGTAACCATAGAAGTAGTCTTTGTGGATGGAGCCGCAGAGGTAGATACCAGAGTCGTCGGGCCCCGCCCTGAAGATAAGCAGGCTGAAGAGACGGATGGAGAACCGGCTCCGCAGGTCGCCGCTGTGAGGAACCTGATTGGTGTCCAGAAGCTTGTTGCCATGGTGATCTGTCAGCACTCTGGTGTCCTCTGAGCTTTCCAGGTGTTTCTTGTAGAACCAGACAACTGAGTGAACCTGCACAGGGGGTTAAAGAGGTTGTCAGTTATAGCACATTTAAAAACAACACAACTTGACTAAATTGCCTTCCAAAAATGAACCACAAAATTGATCAATAAAGGGCCGGACAATAAAAGTAAAAGCAGAACAATGAGACAATACAGAAAACCACTACAAAACATTAAAAGGAACAAAAACTGTCATGCAATCATAGGCCAGCAAGAAAAGATGGGCTTTGAACTGTGATTTAAGACTCAGTGGAAGGTAATACATATGATCTCCACTGCCTCAAAGCACAAAATGACCATAATATGTGTGGCGGTTGACAGGATTGTTGATCAGTGCCAGTGACCCAACTATTATTTCACCAAGTGCTGAAATTTCTGCTTTCAAAACGCACTTCACAGGCTGTCCAGAAACTCCCTGCCTGCAGGACTTTCATTACTTTTCCAACAGGATGGTGCTGTGATTTCGCAACGGGTACTACAAGGCATTTTCAGCACTGAAGGTCAAAACCCCTTGTTCTCCAGCAAAGAAGCAAATGACAACGCAGTAATATTATCGCAGCGCTTTGCAGTAATATAATCACCTCTGCCTCTCACCTCTCATCTGATTCGATTTCTGGTCCAATTAGCAAGCTTACTCCTCTCTGTTATGGCAATCTGATAGAGGTCATAGATTATTCAATGCCTGTTTAATGAGATCTATTCTATTCCATCTGTTCTGTTGTGAATATCAGTAAGTCTCATTGAGTCAGAGACGTCCAGATGTTCCTCAACAACACACATACCTGAATAGACCTAAAACATGACAAGTAGGTAAAATAAATCTGTATTCTACTTCACTCTGTCTGTTCTGGTGTCTTTCTCTGTCTAAATTTTATTCTCTCCTGTCCTACTCCAACTTCTCCATTATTGCGGACTGACAGGATGTCAACTGTTTTATCCAAGCAAATTAGTTCAGCCCCGACCATGAATCGAATGTTTCATGTTCCCCCAATAAATTAAAAGCGATATCCATGATGTAACAACTTCTTGGCTCCAGCAGGTGTCACTGTTACTTAGCTGTTAGCTTGATTTACATAAGACGGTAATGGTAGTAAATGGACCGGACTTTGTGCGCGGAGTGATACATCAAACCAGCTTGAAGTGACCCTCCATAGCAATGGTCAGTGATTCATGACAACGGTCACTGTTCAGAAATAGGCCTCAGAAATCACACGCAACATGGAGCACCAACTGTTGCCCAAATATGGATTTCCATATTTCATCGTGTTTTCACATCATCATTCCTGTCATTGTCTGTGATTTAAGCTAACATTTGAAACTTGTTATCTGTACATTTCTCTCTTAAATGGGACTGGATCCACTGAATACTACTTCCGCTTTCCAACCCGAATCATTATTTTGCGAACAAAAAGCCAACAATGCCAAGTACATCACATATGTTGCAGCTGAGTGACCTTTGACCGGCATTGCTTTACGTTACAATCATTCAAGCTTGCTACTGAGACATGAAAAATACCTTGTTTATATATACAAAATGAAAGAATGAAGCAATATAAAATTACACCAATGGTTGGATTTGTTTGTGCAAATGCTGCTCCATATGCCTTGTGTGTGATGTTGTAATTGTGTCATCATGGATGGCTAACCATATAGCTGTTAGGTGTACTTTTAAAAACAAAATCACCATCGAATTCAGATTATACTGTAAAAAACAATCTTTTTTCACATATAAAACACATGTCCAAATGTTAAAAAATGATTTTACACAAGCATTTAACACAGCTGTGTAATAACTAGCAGTAATAGTAGCCTTGCTGCCATCACAGTACCTGTTGTGGTTTGCAGTGGCAGGGCAGCTCCACAGTCACTCCAGCCAGGTAGGCAGCGTTGGTGAAGGACAGGAAAGCAGGACAGGCTCTTCTAGCAAACACATCCTCCTTATCTTCAGGAGCCTCGTAGCTCCAAACCTCACCGCACAGGAGGAAGAAGAGGAGAGGAGGAGGCAGGGAGCAGGATGGAGTCAACATGCTGAGATGGGAAAAGGCTTCAGCCAGATCTTTTCAGACACATTTTGACAGACACACCGTGGGGCTCCAGGCTCGACAGTTTCACATCTACAGCATGTTTTAATTTTAATTTCAATTTCAAGCCACAACAGTGATGGAACCAAATGAGATCACAATGGTTTCTTCTCCAATATTGTGAAGGCAAACATCATGAGATGAACCAGTGTGTTTGTTGTTTGACCAGACCCGAGCCTGGGCCTGAGAGAGAGAGAGGTTTAATTTTTGCAACGCAGTCTCATAAAAGTTTTGGACATGAACAGAAGATCCGAGATGCAAGAGCATGTGTTCTGGAGGTAAATTTTGAGAAGACTGCATTCCACCACCATGAATTGGATTATGTGATAACAGCACAACACATTTTTTCAAGCTAATTAATTAAGCAACTAAATAAATTAAGCTAATGTAAGGTTCACTTTTAGTCAGACTTACATAAGAAAAAGTTCTGGTGAAAAGTCAAGCTTTCCCAGTAGAAAGCTTGTCATGAGTCAGAAATTAAACATGGCTCATTTGTGTTGAACTTAAATGTCTTGGTCCATCCGCCCCCTTGACCTCTACACCCTTACGTTTTGCTGTGCTGTCTCAGGGTCAAAGTGCTCCCTGTTTCTCCCTGTCCTCCCCATGCAAATGCAATGACATGAAGCCTGTGAGTTTGACACAGCCGCTGCAAAATTTTCACTGCCACCTCCATCCTAGCATCCACCTGTAGCTCTGATTCTGGGTTCCTCAATGGGGGGACGTTCCCTGTTGTCAGGCAGATGCCATAATAATTTCTCTACACATGCATTCAACAAATTTGATGTCGGACTGAAATTATTTTATGGTGTAAATACAAACCTACACCAGTTGCCATTATCGAAGTTCCCTCCTGCATTTATCCTTTCTGTCAGACATAAAGGAACTGACCACGGCACTACACAAGGCTCTGTTCTTCGAGGGAGGAATCCTCGCAGTATGAGGGATTTACTGGATGCAATAATCCATCTGTATAATGAATCATATGAACCGTAGCATGTCATGGCGCTGTCGGCTGAATGTGTGAAACGGCTGATAGCCAAACAGCTGTGATGTGTGTGAGATTTCACTGATCTGCCTGAACCAGCGCGATGCTCCATTACTCGCTTGCATTAACCTAGTGCTGAATACATTGGTAGAAGTTTCTCTTCATGCATTTAGCTGCATTTACCCTGCATGAGTGTTGTATACAATGTTAGCAATGTAAGAGTCCCACTTCATGCTTCTATCCGATATCTATCCTACATAACTGCATAGAAAAATCCTCATTGTTAGAAGAGGGAGGTGAGAGAAATACAGTTCCATGGAGACACTGAGAGGACCAGAGACAGGAAGTAGTTTGATGGTGGAAAGTAAGGGAATGGAGGTCAGGGTGGATGGATGGGTGGAGACATTTACCTCCAACTCCAACTCAATTCTCATCTCACAAAGTTTTTCTAGGGAAGTTTGAGTTTATTTAACCAAAACCCGAAGCTGACCTGAACCAAACCTCAGTTCAGCTGCCTAAACCTCAACCAAAGTCTTAGCTGTCTAAACCAAAGCTGCTCAGTCACACCGTCCTTTCATGATGGAGAAATGTAACCTTCACGTAACTTGTATCTGCAACAATAAAACACATTTCAGGTTTTGTTTATTTTGCTAAATTTTCAGACACTGTGTTGCCTCATGCATTCATTCTTAACTGTCCCACGTTAAAGCTGAAGGCTGTTTTTTTTTTTGTGAATTATTTATTATACAGTAAAATTAAAGGAGTGTATTGTATCATAAATCTGCAGGGTGACCTCAGTCCTCTGGCTCACTGAGCTTCATCCAGCGTGTTTGTTGACTAACTTCAGCGCCTGCAGACAGAACCCAGCTTCTTCTGATGCAACCTGGCAGCCTCTGCTGTTGGCTGTCTGCACACACACACACACACACACACACACACACACACACACACACACACACACACACAAACCAAAAGCTTGCAGCAAGTGTTATGAGCTCCAGCTGAGGTGAGATGAGGGGTAATTTCTCTCTCTCTCTCTCTCTCTCTCTCTCTGTATTTGTGTGTGTGTGTGTGTGTTATTGAAAAAGTTGAGTTCTCGGAGGCAATACTTAAGGTGTCAAAGCACGAGGATGACTAACTCTGTTAAATAAAAGAAAACAATTTAGTTTACAGCTCCCTGTTTCTCATTAACACAGTGGAATGGAGTTCATTTGTAAAGCTATCTGTCTCAGAGAAAAAACAAACAGCTAATTATCCTACCGGGGGTTTGTTTGCTTGCATGTAATGTTCTCATACCAGTGATTTTAGCCTAATATCTCCAGAAATGTATATATGTAACGTTTCTACTAATCGTTTCCCAAAGCATATTAGAACGATATCATTTTTCCTACTTTTTATCAGGCCATTGAAGTCTATTCATTCCAGTTCGATAATGAAAATTGACTTTCAGAGACTTCAAACTTTTGCCACAGCAGTATCCATCACCGTAATACAGACGTTTACTTTTACAATGTTACATATTTATAAGTAAGCTTGCACTTTATCAAACAGTGTGTGACAAATGACTGCATTCGTCTGTGCAGTGTGCACTTTCATCTCCATATTCCCAACAAACGACCAAAGCTGCTGCTTCTCTGTTCCTCTGTTTGTATTTTCATGAAATCTTTGAATCTTTATTTACTGTTGCCTTGTCTTATCTTATGCAGCAAAGAGAGCAGGCTGGATCTGACCAGCACACAATACACTTTCCTGCACACACACACACACACACACACACACCAGCCACTGAGGATAAAGGAGACTTAGAAAATGAATTAGCGTTCATCTTTTTTTCCAAACATCATTTATAAAAAGCTCTGCTCCTCTCCTCCTCCTCCTCCCCCCTCCACCTCCTTCATCCTCCTCATCCGTTACATCTAAACATGATTTACAGTCCGCTCCCCTCTCCTCTGCTGAACTTCCTCCTCTTGTTTTCCTCTGTAGCTGGCTTTCTGCAAATTATAATCAAAGTTTTAAAAAGGCGGCAATGTTCCCATGTGAATCAGTGTCCATTACCGGGTTTTGAGTGCAGAAGACTTGCTGTGTTTGTGTGTGTGAGATTATTATCCACATCCAGTCATTTCAAAATGTTCCATGACTTGATTCCCATCAGTAAAATAATTACTATTTCATGTACCCGGCTGTATTTCTTCCTTAATCAACAAACAGCAGCCCGAAGGAAATGTCACATCGGCGTAGCCAATCAGTGAGCAGGACTCCGAGCCAATGAGCAAGCCGGAGGCGGGTTTTCAGTCCGGTGAACGCACAGACCGGTTGTTCACGGTTTTCTTCAGGTTTGGGATGAACTGAACTGAGCGGAGACTTGGATTACGCTGCATAAAGAGAAAATTGAGAATTTGAAACAAATATTTCATTTTCTTGTTGCCGTTTGTCGAAGTCGGCAATCGACTCCACATGCTAACTGGACTAATTACATTTCTGGAAATATTTGTTCTATGTGAAGACTGCAATTAACACTATTTTCTTTGGACATTGAATACATTTTGGGATGAGTAAATAATACAAAATAATTGTTTTTTTTGAGTAAAGTTTTCCTTCATTAAGAGGTAAAATATTCAGGAAACTTTTTTTTTTCCTTCAAAATTGAAACTTTAAAATTGCACAAAAAGCAGCTTGATGGATCCACAGCTCATGTCTCCTACATGTTTCCTCTCCTGTTCAGTCACTCCCTTCTAATGTGTAAACAACCCAAATAATCCTCTTTCCTCCCTTTCTCCTCCTGCCTCCATCTCTACCAAATCCTTGGATCCATTTAAAAATCACATCCAGCTCCTTCTCCTTCCTCCTCCTCCTCCTCTCCCTCCTCCTTCCAGCCATCTTCCCTAATCTTTCGAGGTGCAATACACAACCGACTTCTCTTCTGTCTCTGAATTTATCCCTCGCCTCCCTGCTCCTCCTCGCCCCGTCCACAGCATCTTTAAATTGATCCTCCAGAGCTTGAATGTGATATACAGCCCAAGCCTCCTTCCTTTTCTCTCCTCTCTCCTCCTCCCGCCTCCCTCCTCCTCCTCTCACAAACATCCATTAAATCTTTAAAATTCAGTGAAACATCACATTTATCCCAGGCCTTCTTCCTCTTCTCCCACAGAGTGCTATTTTTCTGGCAAGTAGTAACTTTCTTCTTCTTCTTCTTCTTCCTCTTCTTCTTCTTCTTCCTCTTCTTCTTCCTCTTCTTCTTCTTCTTCTTCCTCTTTTATTATTCAACTATATAATAAACAACATAAAAACCCTGAACAAACAATACAAAAACATGCATCATAAACTTGCACCATGGAATATGAAATCACAATTAAACACACTTAAAAATAATAAAGTAAGTGAGTAAGAAAGTAAGTGAGTAGTACATAGGCTTAGACATTTGCTTTTCAATTCTTGTAATCTGTTATTAGCCACTTTAGTTTGCTTTTTCTTTCGGGTTAATTCAACCTTTAAGTAACAAAATAAACAAAGTATTTTTAAAAGTTACTTCACCCAGTCCTGCTTACCTCTGTCCTGGCTCTAAACATTCGTTTAAAAAAGTCATTTAAAAAGTCAAAAAAAATTAATTAATTTGTGTAAATTTAAGGCCTTAAGGTGCTGAATGGTCCTGATTATTTTTACTACAAGTCTTAATCTTTTAGTAATGTACATTTAAGTTTCATTTTGATGTGAATATAAAATTAGATCGTGGCACTGACAAATGTGAAAACAGGCCCAGCAGTGGTGTTTTATTGGTTTTACTGTGAAGTCTCATCAGATTAAAGCAGAGTTAATACAAAGTGAGGTTAATACCGTACAGTTTGTTTTTTTTCACCTCAGCTTTAGCAAACTCAGTCCGACTTCGTGATCCTCAGCATTTAATTTCCTGTTGTTGTTTTTTTCTTAAACTGCCCATTTACTTTCAGAGCTTTCCTTCCATGCTCAATTGAAAATAATGTGTTTTTGTCAACTCGCTGTTTCTTTATTCTGGTTGTTAAATTGGTCTTAAATCCAATTCGAGGAAGCATTAAAAAGTTGTTAAAAAACAAAAGAGAAAAGTTTTGCTCTGTGAAACCTTCCAATCTCCCTATCCTGCTGTTTTTTCTCCCTCCAAAACTCCCTTCCTCCTCTTCTCCTCTCTTTTATCCCTCTTTCCATCCATGTCTCAGCCTCTAGATCAGATTATAATCTGCAACCCAACTCTGTCCCTCCGCCTCTAAACCCGAGCCAGCCCTCCTCCTTCCTCCTCCCGTTTGTGAAAATCCCTTCTTTAAACATGTACGATCATATAATCCACAGTTTCTCTGTTATTTATATCCTGTTTTACTGTCATGTATCCTGATACTGCAGCCCAATCCTCTGCCCTCCCCTTGATGTTGAATGTCATCGGCTGAAATCACACACACACACACACACACACACACACACAGCCCG
>OMKZ01051453.1:0-11654 GCA_900302535.1 Neoniphon sammara | reverse complement strand
TAGAGTTCATGACAGTTGTTGAAGATGTATTCATAGGTGGAGTTGAGGCAGGCTTTGACACAATCCTTCACTACCTGGCTAGCTCTGGGTGGAGACTGTAGCTCTTGGACCTGAATAAAAAAAAAAAAAACAAACAAAAAAAACAAAACAAGAAATCATAACAAAAAGAATTAAAACTAGAAGCTCACACGTTGGCCCATTAGTTCACTAAATTATGGTGCTTCAGTGTAATCAATTATGATTATAAAGACAATGAAATGGATTTTATGATAAATTACATTTTAAAAATATTATTTTAAAACTCAATACTAGATTAAATGCCTTGTTAAGATGGATATTTTCGGCACTGACTCCCAAAGACATTTGCGTGTGTGAATGCTTCCAACCTTCATAACAGAGTTGAAATCACTGAGGAAATTGCTGATGAATATCGAATTTTGACAAATACTCAGCAGGCTGATGGGTAGGTGCGGTGTGGTGGAGCGGACAAAGAAGAAACTGTACCTTCATTCTGAAAAAGGTGATACTTGTGAGGAGGTCGACTGTGGACTTGAGGTCCTGCAGCCTTTCAGGACTGCTGGCTGGGAAGTTGTTCTGCAGTGAGACAGACAATACAGTAAGACTGTGAGCCACAACACATGGCATCACATTCATCCTTTTCCCTTGTGTGTGTGTGTGTGTGTGCTTGTGTGGTTTTCAGTGCGCGTGTGTGTGTATGTGTGTCTGTAGGCAAGATCCAGCATGTCATTGATTTCGACTGTCAACTAAACCCTTACTCTTGCTATCGAGTGGGTGTGCAGTGTTTCCTGCCTGTGTCAGTGCATGTGTCTGAGCAGCCGTCATTCTAATTAGCACATCTGCCTGCTTTGTTTTACGATTTCTCACAAGGAAAGAGACGGGGAGAGAGATAACTAGTGAGAGAGTGGAGAAGTACGAAAGAGAGGACTGCGTCTCCTGTTGTGCAATTCAGCTCTCCAGCCATGTTGGACTGTCACCTATAATAAACCTCCCTAAGATCATATGAGAGTGTAAACAGTGAGACCGAAAGCAATCTTACTCGGTACATGGACAGGTCAATCCTGAGAGAGTTGTGAAGCTGGTCCAGTAGCTTGACAAATCGTTCCTTCTGTAGGCATAATGACACAAATGGTCACATATATCAAAATGATTACACATGAAGATAAATGCTACTCTACCAAATACAAAGGAATAAGCATTTGATACCACAGGCAAATGAGCAACCCACTGAATAAATCAACACTGGAATTAAGGGACTGTGCTTCTTCTCAAACCTCACTTTTGGGGGATTGGAGACTTCTCAAAGTAGTGTAGGCAACAGAGAAGTTTAAGGTTTAATAAATAAACTACTTAAAGGATGTTATTGGTCCTAATTTTACTTCATGTCAACAGTCATGATGGTATCTGTCTGATTGGTTCTGTGTGTGTGCAGAATATTCAGTGGTAGCTTAAAAGTCAAGGATAACCCCATTTCACTCCCATTCATGTTAAAAAAATGCTGCATGAAATGTAACAGTTGCTACACATAATTCCATCTGAATTTAAAGGTAATTCCATCTTGTGAATCCATCTTGTACGCTTGAAAGGACGTATTCATTCAAATTCAGCTCAGCGGCTCTCTTCAGCTTTGTTGTGAGAGGTTACGATTGACAACTCTGAGGGCAGAAACCAAATACGGCGGAGACTGACAACCGGCTGAAAGTTGCACCACAGAACAAGGAAGCACATTTCTTACATGTAAACTAGAAACAGAGGAAGGACTTGCTATTCAGCCCAACATACGCCTGTATGCTACTCTGCACACTTATACAACCAAAGACAGATACAATCACAACTACGGAAAAGAGTGGACTTGTATGGTCCTTTAAAGAATAACCACTAACCACCAAACTGACTACTAACTAGAGACCAGTGTGATTTATTAACTCTGATTCAAATGTCTGACTCACCCCAAAGTTGGAAGCAGCGAAACGGTCAGAGGCGGAGACATTGTTGGTTGCCTGGGTGGTGTGGGCGTAGTAGGCATTGATGTTGGCCAGCAGGGTGCTCATCACCGCAGGCACACCTGGGCACATGTACTTAGATGACAGGCAGGCAAAGTGGCTGGAAGAGAGGGACACATGTGAATGCAAACACTGCATATTGATGGTTTACAGAGGAAAACAACTAGCCGCACAAGCATGCACGCAGACTTTCTGTCTTTTGATATGGTTTTTAGGCTGGTGTTCAGGTTAGAACGTACGTCATGGCCTGGTAGATGGACTCCACTCCGTATCGCATGGCGAACTCATCCACAATCTCCTGGGGAGTCTCCTCAAAGTAAACCTTCCACGCATCATCCCCTTTAGCATCAGGGATCTTCACCACGCCATTATTCTGGATATCTGTTACATAGTGAAACAGGTTCTGCAGAGAGGAGAGAGAGAGAGAGGAGACAGAGGAGGGAGGGGAGGTACAGAAGATGAGAGGGAGAGATAGCCAAGAAAGGGAATACATATGAGAGAGCAAGAGAGACAGAAACAGAAAGAGAAATGGCAGAAGTAGAAACAGAGAATAGACGTTCAAAGAGAGTGATGGAGGAAGCGTAAGCGGCTATTAAGAGCTCGAGTTGCTATTAATGAGATGAAGTTATATCTAAGGATGAATGGGCAAGCTGTGCTCATTATGATCACTGATAAAGTGTGTGTGTGTGCATGTGAAGGAGGAGAGCCCTCTTCAATAAGTCTACTAGTCAGCTTGTTCAGCAGATTGTTAATTCATTAATTCTCTCATTAAAGAATGGGATAAGTATTCACACATCTCCCAGTTGTAATCAAAGGTTGCAATTAGCCCGAGATGTATAATGTTGCATTATACTAAAACAGATTAGGGTTACGTCCTATGCCTCTCTATCTCTTTATCCTTAAATGGCCCTGCTCCATGTATGACCTTAACTTATATTAGGAGGTTAAAATAAAGTATTGTCTTGGATATTCAGGCGTGAAACATTGTGCTGCTGTGAGACATTCTGAATTTGCTATGTGGTTTATGGCCACTTATGTGCAGCCATAACAGCGGTCATTTCTCGGCTAAGGTTCAGCTGATATTATGTTCTGTTGAGTAATGGCCCAAGTAATGACTCAATCAATCAGCAGAACTCTCCGTAGACAGGAGGGCTAGGAAATGTGTCTGATGCCTTTGCTGCTGGAAAGTAAACTTTTACGGCGTATAAACTTCTGTTTCATTTGGAATGGCTCCATTATAAAACAGCACATCAGTCAAGTAAATTAACCTGTTTGGTATGGCTCATTGAGATTACTCCGTGCAGAGATATAAATGCACAGACAACCTCCTGCTTGCGCGCACACTCATACGCACACACACAGACACACACTCACACACAGAGCTCACCTCATGCAGGCAGGTGTACTGAACGTGATACGGGGCGACTGTCTCCTCTCCTTTGATCTCTACGTTAATGTGCATGCGGATCGCCCCAGACACGGCTGACTTGTCAGTTCGCTTGTCTGTGAAGAGCACAGGACATACAGCACAGTCAGCCCAATACCTACTTGCTTAGCCAATGAAAAAAAAATCTTAATCGCAAAAGTTGATTCCAGCAAACAAGCTGAAGTGAGGGGAGCTGACAAAGGGAGTAAGGTGCTGTGAGGTCACTACAGTGTAACTGACATTAGGACTGAGCAATATGGACAAAAACCAAACATCACAATATCTTTGACTGAAAACCTCAATATCGACGTTATGATGATACTGATGGGATGACTACTGGTGCTTTCATAAGATATTTACACACAAGACATTTTTGATAAAGAATCATTAGTAATGTGGATATGATGACCAAGCAGGTAGAGGCAAATAACAGAACAGCCACGACAGTCTAATAAGCTCAGAAATTTGAGTCCACTTAATGTAATGCAGCCTTTAAAACCAGGAAAAGACAACACTTAAAGATCATAATACTGTATCCAAAATCCCAGATGATTCATATCAGCTTCATATCAAGATATTAATATAATATTGATATCCAACACAGCCCTGATTGTATAAAGTCACGGGATGTCATGTGCTCCAACTGACCCAGATTGTACCAGACGTCCATCTCTCCGCTCAGCGTGCGGACCTCGATGATGGTTTGACCCAGGAAGTCATCTGACTCCCGTTTGAACTTCTGCTTTACACGAGACTTGATGTCATCATCCTCATCCCAAACACGCACCTTGATGCGGTCTGAGGAGTTGTGGCATTCACTACGCGGACAGAGACAAAGAGTCAGTCACTGTTACAAAGCTTGTGTCTCAAACCGCACCCTGGTTCAGTAGATAGTGAACCAGAATGGAGTGAATTGGAATTCGGGTTCTTGTTAAGCTACCGAGTCAGAGACATGCAGCCTGATTTGAGCAAACGGTCACACATGATGACTGACAAGCTGAAAGTTGTCAAACTATAGGACATGATGATGATTAATGGTAACATCCCCAGAATTATGTTCTCACTACGAAAGCCTTTCCTTATTTTTTGAGTAAAAAGTAGGGGGGTCACAGTTCTGAAACTGAGACCAAAACTGCAATACAAGCGTCCACGGTCTCAAGTTGCGGTTGCGTCATCCATCTTGTGGTCATAGTTGATTTACACACCTAAACACATAAATTTTGGCTCAAAAACATGGCTCAAAAATTGAGGTCTGAACCAAACTGTGGATTTGGAGAATCGTTACACCCCTGGTATAAAAAGAGGTGAACTCTGTTGCTGTAACAATATTGGCAACAGAAGTTTTGTCTGTCCAGACTTCCGTAGTAGTTTTTAAGGTGCATTCTGGGAATTTTCCCAGGAGTTGAAATTACAGCACAATGGAACGCTTTTGAGATTGGAACACCCTTGAAAATGTTCGATTCCCTGGGCGGTTCACTACCTACTGAAGAGTCAGTCATGGTTACAAAATGTATTACTTAGAAAGAGGGTCAACAAACCCTCTTTGATTATAAGCATGGCTCATCGTTTTTCAATACTGAACATCAAATGTCATCAGTGCAAATGAAATAAAATGGCATTGCCTTCAACAAATCGATATTTATTTATTTCAGTCAATATAAAGGATGCATAACAGTGTTGTTCTGTTATAGTAGTAACTTTTTTTTTCCAAGTGTCTACTCACAAGTTGAAGTTCTCCTCCCAGACAGGATTGAGGTTCCCGTAGATGGTCTTGGTCCTCTTCTTGGTCTTGCCCACCTGGACGGTGACATAGGGATCGCTGGACCCGGTCTTATCCTTGGCCTGCAGACCCTGAGCACACAACACTGGAAAGAGGCAGAAAACACCTGCAGGTCAGCCACTGTATGTGCTGTGTGTTTTGTCTACAGATGCATCGCCTGCCGTGGTGCGCTGGAGCCCTATTTAACTCCTCTGACCCTCTGCTCTACTACTCCACAAACGCCACCTGTACTCTCTTCACACAAACGCCAGCTTGTCTCTCCTCAGAGGAACAACACCTGAGCCTTTGTCATATGCTCTCCTCTGACTTTGACGTTGATAATGTCGGCCAGCTGTACTGGACGTCGCTCCCCTCTCACCTGTGATGCTGATCTTGGCCGACCATTTGGAGGTGCCATCGAGCACGCTCTGTTTGATCTGCTTCATGTGGGTGACGTGAGTGGATTTGACGACAGAGAACACTTCCTGAATGAGTTCGAAGATCTCGGGTTTGTTCCTCTCGCGGATCTTCATGCGGTCCTTCAGGACCATGATGATGTTCTGGGTTCGGTCCTCTGCACCATGTTTGGAGCTCTTCTCTGCCGCTCCTGGATAAGACCAAAGTAAGACAAGAAAGAAAAGGGTCAGCTATCAGATAGCATATGGCAGTCATGCGATATGAAAGGTGTGTTTGGAGCCACACAGTTATTGATGATAACAATAACAGAGCTTGTCTAGATGATAAATTTCAACAATAAGCACATCTTCTATGAAAATTTGAGGCTGGAAGATTTGATTCAGACTACATGGCCAGGAAGAAAACCGTGCAGATGATGAAAGAGTAGTCTATAATTCATGAATGAGAGACGGAAACTTCTTCAGAGCTATAAAATTCTGCACAGAGGAGACGGAGAATAGAGGAGGATGTCAACAAAAGACAAATTGCTTTTAATATCCTCTCAAGAAAAACAAGGTGAACAGGGGGAGTGGGAGTGTGAAAAGGAGGAGGAGGAGGACAGAATGCTTGGCGTGAGAAATTGAGATGAGAGGAACGAGATGCGTGAGATAGTCTTATTAATAAAAACAGCCCTGGCACAGCAGGACTGGCTGGGGCTTGGGCAACAATCAGAAAATGGAAAAACCCTTAACAGTCAGCAAATGGTAGTTCAGTTCCTTTAAATCTTTTAAAATACATGTGACCACAGTTTGCTTAGAATAAATATATTACCATTTTTTTTAGTCCAGCCTTTTTATATTTTGAATATTAGTGATTCTTTATACTTCCAGGCTAAAATGCAGGGCTCTTTGCTGAAATGTCTCTTACTTTGAAGACAGTCAGCATTGAGCAGGTCTTGGCACTTCTCGTGGCATTTGACTCCGCACTCGGTGCAGCGCATGCCCTGGCGAGCGATACCCCACAGCAGCCCCTCACACTCATAGCAGTAAGTGGGGGTGGTGGCTGTCCACACCTCAAAATTGTGTGGAGTGGTACAGGAGATGGGATAGATGAGGGCCTGAAGCGTCTTCTTATAAACGTGGCTCTTCTGCAAAGGAGAAAATTAAAGGGTTAGGAAGGTGGAAAGAGCTTGCAGAGTTCCCATTTTCATTTTTATTTTTTATGTCATAATAAAGCATTACATGGGAATGTTTTTAGCATAGTGAAAGATATTTGTTTTGAATAAATAATGTGAATGAGGTCTGAGGTACAGACCAGTTCTTCGTTATGCAGGGTGCTGGACGTCAAGGCGGAGGTGATGCCTGCCTTCCTGGAGTTCTGAACCAAGGACTGAGGGGGAAAAAAGGAGAGGAGGAGTCACTTGCTCTTGGCTCACACTTCAATATCTTCTCAGCTTAGTTTTGATCAAGACAAATCTCAGCGCGGCCTATGAGGCAGTGTTTATTATTACAGTCTGTCTGGCAATGTTCCCCTGAATGGTTACGACAAACTAGAGATGACAGCTGCAGAATTTAAAATGTTTCCTTCCACAAGAGTGCTCAATTTACTGGTGAGACAAGAAAACTTGTATATCCTCACAGCTTAAGAGTTTCTGTAAGAAACAGTGTCGGCGTTACTCACCATAGCCTGTGGCAGCAAAGTGAGGGAGAGAGGAACGAGAGAGAGATTTAATGTTAGAGAGGGGCATAATGAGGAAGGAATTAACAGACAATTAAAAACACAGTGGGTGGGGTGTGGAGGGGGGTTTCACAAATTGATGCATTCATTCTGCTAATGAGTCCTAAAACACAGTTCCCATAATCAAAACCCTGATGGACATTCACGATAAAAACTAAACAGTCCTTAAATGGGGAGAAATCAACATGCCAAAATGGGAAACAAGGTTAATCTACTGGCTGAACGATGAGCCACTTGGCTGAAGAGTATGCATCATTTAAGCAGAAGAAGGGGGTTGTGGGAATTTGGACAGATAAACCGCCTGAAGGGGGAAAAGGCCACATTTGTGTCCAGGCTTCAGTGTGTGATCTCTGAATGAGATGAGTCTGTGTTTGCTGCTCATTCAGACGGATCCCCGCTCCGTCCGACCCATTACCTGGGAAACTCTGACAATTTAGGAGAGTGTGTGTGTGTGTGTGTGTGTGTGTGTGAGAAAGACAGGAAGAGAAATGTAAGTGTGCCTGCTCGTGTCTGCCTGTCTGTCTGTGTCAGTGTGTAGTGGGCGTCGCTGTGTGTGTGTGTGTGTGTGTGACAGCAGGATGGATTAATAAGGACAGCCGGCTGAGCTATGAGCTCGTCTATGGTAATGCTCGGTTCCGCTGCATTTGAGAAAAAGGCACAGTGAGTTTTGCAAAGCTCAACGCCTGGCAGGTGATGCTGGCTGGCTTGTCTCAAACCTGTCGGCGCTCTGCCAGGGAAACAGATCAATGGGCTTGTTCGAGGGAGGAAGGAAACAAGGAGCAGACCGTTGATGTGCAGTGAGTTTAATAACCTAAGCGCCTGATTTGACAGGCAAATTCACAATGACACTTAGCAGGCAGGTCTGTTTCAATCTGTGGCCTCAGTGATTACTACTAAGTCCTACATTTTTTTACTACACACTATTCTGATTCACCTTTCATCTGAGGAAACAAATAAACTAGAACATGATTATTCCTGATGAGTGGTTTGATACTAATCTTGAACTGTACTTGCTACTGTCCACCCTCTATAGGATTATAAGACACCCACAGAAACCCACGCATACCCAAATGGGTTATGGGTTTCTCCATAGGAATGCTAAGCATCTCACATAGCCTTGTCAGCAAAGAGGCAGTGTCAGGGAGACATGGGGATGGTGGCAGCCTGGGGTTATGGACAATCTGTTTTATGACAATATGTAGCAGGCATCAGTGTCACTCAGCGAAGACCCCCTGGCCTCAGTGGCCCTTCAACCCTGCAGCTCATCCTCTATGACTGCAACAGCCGGACAATGTCCCTCCAAAGTGCATACAGAGAGGAAGTCGTGCAGACGGCTCAAGAGAAAGGAAGAGAAGTAAAAGGGAGCGGGGAGGAAGAGAACATAAAATACAAAGAGACTCAGAAGGTGAGCATAAGGAGAATAGCTACAGTAGGTGGGAGTGCCCGCTGCAGGCGATAGACAGATGGGCGGCAGAGAGGTGAGAATTAGTCAGAAGAATATGAAGCGATAACTTTTCAAACTCACCAGATCTCTGACCAGAGGCATGGCTTTCCTCTTCCTCAGATCTGGCATGCTGTCTATGCTGTACAGAGCACCACCCACCCTGAAGGTAAAACATACACATACTGTGAGTCAACAAATGTGTTAATAACAACCTCATGTAGTACTAAGTATGAGTGCATGTGACTATGAATTTCCAACTGTAAACATGAGCTTCCAGACAGGATGATATTGATGGTATTTATCATTTTTACTTTGAGTTAGAGTTGTTGGTCACACTGTATTTGGATCATTCAATGTTAATATTCAAATTTGTATCACATTGAGTCAGTGTAGATATTTAACTTAATATCAACCTGTCCCATGTAAAAACTCAACTTAGCATGAATAGAATGAATATCAGCTGCTTTTTAATTTAGTATCAAATTTCTATCAGCTAGGGTTACAGCTAGGTTTAAGGTTAGGCTGATACAAAGGTCAAACAAAATTGAATATTATCATTGGAAAGTCTAAAAAAACAGGGTTAGGTTGATGCTATGTTGATACAAAGTTGAATATTAACAGTGGACACTCCAAATAAAGTGTTACAGATTTGTTAACTTAAAATTCAACATGCTGACAATATTAACACATTTTATAATCGATTACACAATAATTTCATCCAGACAAATACAGTGGGATTGCCTGTTGCATTGTAAGGTACAGACTGCAGTCTTGACCATATGAGAGTGTCACCGATTACAGTAATAAGAGCGTCATGACCACGTACCCTGCTGACAAAAGCAGAGAGGCAATGCCAACGCTCTCTCCTCGGGCCTGTGGAGAAAGAGAGAGATGAGATGGTGAAGGCAGGGTGAGGCGAGCAGGGTGCCACTAGAGTGCTTGTTGGAACAACTGGAAGCACAGCATATTATATGTAATACAGTACATAGTGCTTTTATATTGTCCTTTGTATTGTGCAACTAACAAAATATAGAAATGTCGTATTCCCTGGCAGAAAGAGTCAGCTATATTTTATCAGGTTCCCTTCTACCTCCTGCCATAATGACTGCAAGTGTTCCCAGAATCCACAAATGAATAATATAACAGAAATAAGTGAAGAGAGAGAGAGAGAGAGAGAGAGAGAGAGAGAGAAATGGAGAGATGTGGAGAGAAATGCATTTGAGTTGTGTCTTTCTGGGTGACTATGGTGGTTACTGACGTCAGCAGTGAGGCCTTTGTGTTTGAGAACCATGGTAAAAGTGGATTACTGCCAGATGGCTATCTGTGTAATCATTCTTCTAATTCTATCTGCTCTATTATAGAAAGACATGTTCTTTGTCTCTGCCTGCTCAGAGAATGACACACAGAGCTGATACTCACGTCACAGTGATCCATAGAAATAGTTTTAATTGGCATGAATGCCAGGCTTGGAAAATGACACTTTGCAGACTTACAGCAATCCTGGACTGCTTCCTACATACTGCTTAGCTATCCATAAATATATATGAGCCACTTATGATACATATTCTATAAATTACTCAGATTAATTAACACACTCTTGGCCACACCCACCTGAGAGTCTGCTCCAGCCGTGGGTAATCAGAATTGGACAACATGCAAATCGCTACGAGGATGGCAAACAACTGAAAAGAAAATAATGAAATGGCAAACAATACAAGGGGTAATCATAACCAAATACAGACAAGACAATAAAACCCACAGCAATCAACAACTGGGAAAATATAGTAGGACCAGTCAACATAAGCTGGAGAAACAAATAGGACATGCAGGGGCTGATACAACAAGTCAGTGAACTCAAATAGTAGACTGATGAGTTAAAGCAGGAAAAGAGAAAACTATTACCCACTCTTCTAAGCACATGCATACACCTGTGTGAAGGTACACATTACGCAAATACATACTCATGCATGCACACACACGCACACACAGAGCCTACCTCTTGCAGTTGTAGTCGCACCCTGCTGAAGAGTCGAAGCCAGTTGGCCTTGGCCCTGGCAGGACCTGGTTCCATGATCTCTCTCTTTGGGAAGCTGATCGAATAGTCGAGGATGGACAAAGAATGGACGGCAAAGGAGTGTGAATTTCAAAAGGTTATTTATATCTGAATGCATAATGTCTGTACTGATGGGACTGATTTAGTTTTTACCTATATTTGCAGATATTTTTTAATCTTCTTTCTCTGATATGAAAGGTTATTCTCTAGCCCTTTTTTTAAAAAAAAAAATTACGGTATATTGTTTCACAGTATCCCTGTCATCTTTTTATTTTGCATTTGTAATATTGTCTTTGTTCATTATATTTATTCAAATATTTAAAAAAAACATTTTAAAAGAGATTTACTCTAATAATAGTTTTCTTTTTTTTCTTTTTTAATTTAAAGATATTGAATATTGGCACAAAATTTCAGCTATCAGCAGTTTCAGTTTGAAAAATATCAGAACCCTAGTCTGTACTGTGTCACCTCATGTACTGAATGTAATTATATAGATCAATGACCATGGACAGTTCATTCACCTTAATGGGTAACTGAATTGTGCTATACGTGTATCCTCTAAGAAGCTGCCATTATAACAACAGCAGTTGAGAGTTCACCTTGGAACAGGAGGTTCCTCTGTTTTCTCTTCAGGAGCAGCAGGGGTGCTCTCCACTGCTGGAGGCTGCTGTGGCGGAGGCGGCCCCTCTTCAGGCTTGAGCTCAGGCTCCAGGGACTGGGTATCTGCAGCTGGAGCCTGCGATACAGTTGTGGCGGCGGCGGTGGTGGTGGTGGATGTGGTGGTGGGGGCCGTGGTGGTGGTAGGCGTAAAGGGAGGC